>JAVFBX010181447.1:0-14466 GCA_034783855.1 Mopalia kennerleyi
AATTTGATCAAACTTGGTACAAATGATCAGTAGGGGAAGGGGGTTCAGATTTGTTCATATGGACTCTTTGGGCCCCTTTTGGGGTTCACATGGGGCCAAGAAAGATCAAATTATGGACTTTTCACATTTTCGACTTCTTTTCAAGAATTGCTTGGCCAAATTTGATCAAACTTGGTACAGTAACAAATGATCAGTAGGGGAAGGGGGTTCAGATTTGTTCATATGGACTCTTTGGGCCCCTTATTGGGGTCACAAGGGGTTAAGAAATGTCAAATTATGGACTCTTCACATTTTCGATTTCTTCTAAAGAACTACTTGGCCAAATTTAATCAATCTTGGTACAAATGATCAGTAGAGGAAGGGGGTTCAGCTTTGTTCACATTAACTCTTTCGGCCCCTTATCAGGGTCACGCAGGGCCAAGAAAGGTCAAATTATGGACTTTTCACATTTTCGACTTCTCTAGAACTTCTTCTCCAAAAGTATAAATGCTAGAGCTTATTTGTTTGTATATTTAGACACCTCAAGACATGTAATATATAGTTTGTTCAAAGCTAATTGATTGATTGAAAAAACAGTATTGCCACTGGCAACAGGGGCACTAAGATTACTCAAATCAGGGAGTTTACTCCCATTTGACCTTTTCATTTTTGATCTCTTCTACAAAGCAGTGTTATAATATAAGCATCTGTTTGTCCAAACTCATGTGAGCACATAAAGGTCTATCAGGCCTCTTGTTGAGACATGACCTCAGTAAGATGTTATGATTTTATATCTTTGTTTTTTGGTGATTTGGTGATAATTTACGTTTTACTTATCCCAGGAGGAACACTAGTTTTCCAATGGAGCAAAACAATTAACCCTTGGGCACGGTGTTAAACTCCAATCAAATAATCAATCAAAAACTTCTATCAAACCATGGATGTTTTCACTGATGTCAAAGACCTGTCAAGCCCTTCACTGGTTCTTTGATTGCCAGTAGTGGTAAGGGTTGTTTCACCCACCCATTGGGCTGGCATGTTATCATATGAGTGAAATAATCTTAAGTATATGGTTAAACCCTAGTCAAAGAAGCAAATTGATGATTCCTAGTTTGTTGTAAATGAATAACAACATTCTTGTGTCTGGAAACTTTGGAGATACTGTCACATTGTGTTTTTAAAAGCATTATATATATATGGCTTGCTGTTAACAATTGTAATGTTTTACTGTTTGCTGTGAATTGATGGGTTGTTTTTTTAAAGCCAAATAGCCAGCCTAATTGTGAGGGAAATAACCTTAAGTACTGTAATACTCTAAGCAAGCGAAGCCTCGCCCATTATATTGACAAGTTGGCATATGAGTGAAATAACTTCTTGCAGTAATGATGACTGAGGAACGGGGTACATGAATAAGAAATGAATCTACGTGCTGTCTATCCTCCTCTCATATATGTATAACGTACTCTTACCACTTCCATCTTACATAGCATTACTTGGCAGACAGAGCCATTGGGTGAGGATCTGCATCTACCTATTAAATTTTCAGTGATATAGCCTCTAGCACGGTGCTCTAATGTGATGTCAAATTACACTCCAGAATCACATCATGTAGAGCACAGAGACCATGGGCTTTGGATGATCGCCAATATCTCTTCTTTTTTTTTTGCAGAACGCTTAGTATGGCTTCCTCTCATTTTCCTACCTTGTATAAGCTATTTTCTTATGCTAATAACGTATATGTTTTTGTATGGTAATATATGATGATCATTTCTTTGTGAGTTTGTGTGGGATAAATGACAAATAAATGCAAGTCATGTGAGAAAATGAACTGAAACACTGCAAAACTGCAATCAAGTCTTCTGTGACAATATATAGAGAGCATAAAATTAAACCTTTCCATGGCCGTTTTTGGCATTTATCTTTACCCAGACAGGGGTCCAATGAGTACAAGACCCCAGCATTTACTTTGACAAAGTTTTAAGAACACAGTCTAAAAGATTACCTTAATGCTAGATAAAATGATTTTAAAACTAAGACAAAACTTTTAGACTTTTTTTTTCTCAAAATGTCATTTTTTGACACAGGCAGGTTTTAAGCCGTTGATATTGTTTGATTGATCGGTATATGGTAATGCCAAACTTATGGTTATTTCCATCATATGACGGGTGAAAGAAATAAAGACAAGCTATGACAATCACAAGATGCAGTAGAAATACATCACAAAACACATTGGATTCCTGTTGCCCCTTATATCCAAGAACAACAGAGCAAGAAGAAGCTTCCTCCAACCACCTGCTCTGACAGTATAGAGCTGAAGCTTAACATGACACACAGACCATAATTGCAGCTGTAAGCTCTTTCAGTCCATGGCTGTAAGTATAGTTATATGTAAGGAAAAGCTGTCTCATTTATCATGATGTTGGACAGAAGCTGACATAACTATGTTATAACCAGAGGATGTTTCTTCAAGGAAGCCAGTATCAGACCAATTCTTCAATTGTTTTTTTTTTTACTAGATCCCATTTCACTTGTTTTTGTATGGGGCCCTGCAGCAAAGTTCCCCTTCTGATTATTGATTTTATTGAAGTATTTATAAGTTAATACTGTTGGCTAGAGTTATCTGAGTTAAAGATTTCTTGGCAATTTATTTCACAGTTGTGTAAGGATAAAATAGATGACTCACCTTTATGTGCTTATGCTTCATCAGAACAACTCTCTGTGGCATTCTGAGGTAGCTCATGAGGTTAAACTTCATTCCATTATCCTACAGCTGATGCTAGATCAGAAATTGAATTATATAGTTGATGCCAGAATAACATTTAAACTTATCAAGCTTGAAAATGATAAAAGAATACACATATGCTTCTAGCTGATATTGTCTGTCGACCCTTAGGTATATGAGTGAGTCACAAGATGTGGCTCCGGCAATCGCGAGGGTGGTTTTGACGAGGTTTCCTCTCGGTTTTCCACCATACTAGGGCAAGGAACAGTTTGAAGTGGACAATCCGTCGTCATATAAGTGAAATACCCTTGAGTACGACGTTAAACCCTGATTAAACAAACAAACAATCTAGCTGATATCAGCTTGCAGATTAAACTTACACATTTATGAGTTTTCAAACATGCTTGAACACATATAAGCTTGAAGGCTTATTCGATTAGAGATAAAAATAACCTGCATGCATATGTTTGAAAATAGGATCAGAAATGGATTTAAACATATGCTTTAAAATGATGTCAGAATAGAGATTAAAACATGCTTGAAAATGATGCCATCATAATCATTGGAGTATATGCTTGAAAATGATGGCAGATTCAATATTCAAACAAGTTCTTGGAAATTATAGTTTAAAGTACTAAAACCCCAGTCAAACAGAAATGATTTTTAACACAGTGTCAACATTGACACATGAGTATATTCTTGAAAATTAATCATGGTAGACAAATGTTTATATTCTTTACATATGGATCAACTTTGAATTATTTGCTTGGAAATCTTGTCACAGTCAACCAACTATATGCATGACTTATCCATAGTATTGTATCCAATCCACTGCTGAAGTTGATTTAAAGAGCCACAATCTCTGCCAGTTTGTGATGTCATCAGGAAGAACATGTAGGACTGTTCAGTCGGAGGAGTCCATTATCCCTTCTTTCCAAGCCTGTCTACTGACAAACACATAGGCATACAGTGATACTTGCCAAGATCGGTATAACATTTGGAATTCCTTAAATATAAAACTATCAACATAATCAGGGCAAAAATGCAACAGATTTTAATAGCTTTTAATATCTTGGACTTATTTTTGTATATATGAACTGTGTATTCGAGTGTGTCTTTCCCTCTTCAACGGCGGGTGGTTGGAGGGAGCTTCATGTTGCCCTGCTTCTCTCAGAGCTGAAGAGAAACAGAAAGCTCATCTGTTTGTGGTTATAGATTAACTTTCCAACAGTATCAAAACCCTTCCCCTTTTATGGTTGTGTTAGTGTCAATTATTGTTGGAATACACCCAATCACATGAATGAAATATCCTAAAGCACGAAATAAAACACCAACCTCCCTCTTCAAAGTCACTTGAAAGTAGTCCGCGGAATTTCCAAAGTCTATATGTTAAACAATGTTAAAGTTTATTAATGATGTCCGAATTAACAATGATGTACATGCTTAAAAAGTATGCCCCCCAAAAATATTAAAACATAGTGAAAATGATGCCCTATTTTGTAGAGCACTGGCATTGCTAGCTATAGACCGGAGTATGAATCTCGATGAAGAAAAGCTAAATTCTATTTCTCTTCAATAAAAATATAGTTACTTTTTAACAATGACTGGCTCTAGAGTGAAACTATAGGGTGTCATGTGAGAGAATGAAATCACAGATAATCTTAGAAACATTCCTACATCTATAACTTAAATCCAATCCATATATATTATTATTTTGTATCTTATTTGGTCTGCCTTGATTTATATGAAGACTTTGTTTGTACTTTAAACTTGTCATTCCCTCCAATTAGTGCAGATAATTTGCTCAGTGCATGAATTCCATTTGCTTTATTTGTTTTCACTTTGTTATGAATACCAGAGTGTTTAATCGCATGGTCATATTTGCATGGTTATAGTACAATTGTTCCCTGGAGGTATTTCAGCCTGTCATTGAAGCAGACACACTAGTGCAATTATCGGACTGTTCACCTTGTCTTCAGGGAGTCAACGTGCGTGTGGTCAGAGTATGCATAGTCAGTGAGAAGTCTTAGAACTACCCGTGTAATTACAGTTATTCCTGTAGAAATGAAATTCAGTCAGCTGGTGTCATTGTTGGCTTCAGGTTGGTTTTCCTTCCCACATTGTACTGAAATAACCTGTGCTACTCAAAACTTATATCCATCTTAACAAACAAATGTTTGTTTTATTACAAGTATGTCATTGGTGTATTGGGCAAAGTGCATGCAAGCGAAACATTATACGCTAGAAACACCTGATAATAGATGTGTTGCCAGAAGAACAAAAATGTAGTCAACAGTTCATGAAAACTTATGTTTGATCCTCTTAGTCTAGTTAACCACAAGTTAGGTGCATGATAGTTTTTTCACGCATTTTTTTGCGTTACTTGTCCTGTACAGGCAATCAGTCAAGGTGTTATCATTAACGTTGCATGCTGTTTTACCTAGAATAAATTATAATGAAGCCAATAGTGCATCTTAATGCTGACCTCACAGCCGAACACATATGGACTAAAATTCCAATGTCATCCAAATTACATAAACATAAATTCTCCCTGCAAACATTTTATATATTACACTCAGCTAATTTATTCACTGCAGTATGTGTACACAACCTGAAAGATTTAGTGCATAATCCATTTAGCAGGGACATTCATGTTGCCCCTGCGACCACTTTCACATAATATTGTACAATAAATATTGATTGATATTTTATTGTCATACAACAATTTGTGAAAGTGACGCCTGGTGCTGTCGAAGCTAAGCGACACAAGAAGCTTATCCTGTAATAAACACTAATCAAACAAACAAACTAACCATTATAAAAACGTGTTCATCAGATTAAAACTATACATAAAACATACATTACCACATTAATCCAGCTCTGTTTTTATAATATATTTAGATCCTAGCAAATTTATTGATTGTTAACCTAATTTTTTAGCCTAATACATGTTTGTTATTTTCTTGCCAATGCCTAAAGACAATTTGAACAATGTCTACCTGAGATAGAATTATCTCCCTTGTTTCCTGATGAATGTCTGACCTCTTAGTCATAATAACTGGCCTCCAACCCCGTTCAGTATGGAGAGCATGTTTTCCTGGAGACCAAAATCCAATTAGATGATTCTGGGCTAGAGGCCAGTATTGTATCAGATAGGGAATATATAAGAGCTGCCACAAGTCCACTGGTCATTTATTTCTCTCTCACCCAAGGGAGCAAATTAGATTTCTTCACCAGCCAGCAAATTTTAGGGAGAAAAATGACCTTCAGGTTATGGCTGTGGTAATAGCAGTCATTGATGTCCAGATGTAATAAACCACCAATACAAGGTTAATCTCAATTTGTTTAGATTAAGAATGAAAGAAGACAGCCAGGCCTGATTTGATCCAGAGACCAATGCTATCTTAATTTGACCTTTGGCGTCAAGATTTATTAGCGTTTAACATCTTGCTCAGAATAATAAAATGTAAACCTGTTTTGCTATTAATTAGCTGGTACATGTTGCTTTCCGTACAACAGCTGGGTGGATTCTTAGTTCTTAATTTAATTATTTGGACCTATCTTTGACTCTTGGGGCCCTCTGGCTAAGCGCACTACATGTATGTTGAAGGCATAGTCATGCTGGTTTCCCTAAGCAGTCAACAAACATTCGTTTTTGAAAGGGAAAACACTTCACATTTTATGGTTGTATTAGTGTGGCCGTTTACTGTTGCTATACTTAATGAGTGCACTACCATCATATAAAATAACAAAAGTTTTGTGCATGGCCAATCAATCAATCGACCGATCGATCGACCATTTGCTCAATAGACCCACCTACTTAAACCAACCAACCAACAGATTAAACATGTATAACATGATACATTGATTAAAAGGTAGGCCTCTGTAAGCTCCTGTAGAAGAACATCCTGGACCAACTCAAGTTCATATTACACTGCTGGACACGTTGCGGCTATCCATTGGAACGAGGACACCTTTCAGATAGCAAAGGAATGTCAACAGTACTTGAGGCTGTTTCACACGAGGGGACTGTGACGATCCTGCGAGTGGTTATAATGAGGTTTCCCCTCGATTTTCACTGTATTTTAGTAAGACAGAGGTGGTTTTAAAGAAGTTATTTGACAAAGTCTTCATTGAAGTGAGATACCCTCGAATGTGACGTTAATCATCAATCAAACTGTAAGCAGAAAGAATCACAGATGTTTTTTCCGACTCCTGCGATAGCCAGTAACATTGTCATGTTTTAGATTTGTTTGGTCGGTATAACAATTCAAGTTGTTCGGATTGCAGTTTTAAAATCCATCACAACTGAAAACTTTTTTCTTCTTATTGGCAAACAAGAAATATTTACTGTGTGTGCATACCATTGAAAAGGATATGGTGTAATTTGAAGAAATAAGCCTTTTTGGATGTGTGTGCAAACAACTTAGTAATATTTACTAACTCTGTATCTCATTCTGCTCGAATAACATTTGATCTACTCCGATTTAATGCTATCATTGTTGCCTGTGTTAGATCAGATTTGTGGTAATGGCTCTAAACCAATGGTCAATTTTCCGTTCTGTTCCCAAACAACTTAGCATTATTTACTAACTCTGTAGCTCTAAGAATAACATTTGATTTACTGAGACCGACAGGTATCATAGTGACTAGTGAATATCATTTGTGGATGCAACTATCGAATGGTCACTTTTCCGTCATGTTAAAAAACAACTTAGTATTACTTACTATCTCTGTATATCAAAGAATAACATACAATTCACTAACATTAGCTTACTCCGACTCTTTAGTTACTGGCCTTTATTTGTACAACTGGTGTTACTCTACAAGGTGTTGGCTCAGATCCAATAATCAAAATGTTCTAGTTTTTAAGGTTATCTTTTCTGGTGGAAATCTTCACTTCAAAGAGACTTAAGTTAAGTATATCTTCATGATAGTTGGTTGATTAAGGGTCCTGACCAGAAGTTTCATTAATTAAATTAGAGCAAGTCCCTCTTTACTGTCTGGATATTGTGGTTCACAGCCTGTTGAAGTCGAAAATGTAGCCATGGTAGTGCCGAGTTAGATAGGTCGGTCGAGTGTCTGTACAATATGTCTGGATGTATTGTTATGCCAAGTTGATTCAAGATTGATACTATAGCTTTTGTAGTACATTGGACCAAACTATTGTTGAATCAAAGATACAAGATTATAACCAAATATAACATTTGCATATTAGTATTATCTTGAATGTTTATAAAACACAGAAATACTTTTTGTTTTTATCACACTGAATTTTTTTATTCTGTTCTTTTTCTGTAAATGGCAGTGTGTATTTTAATCATAAAGGATTTTACGGATATTGAACCGTATAACTGCAATGATATTTTTATAATAACAGTTTTGTCCTTGCTGTGTTGGTGATCAATTACATTATTGAGAAGAAGCAAATATTGTGGGTTTTTTGTAAAGTTAGTTCACATACATGTTTTATGCCAAGGTGTGAGTAGGCATATTTTAACATAAAATAGTGCTGTTTGTTTTTGCATACCTGATACTTTGAAACTTAAACATAAAAAGCAAATGTCAATACTTGTCTCATTACATACATTGTCACGAAGAAAAGCAAAAACAGTCAGATTTATGATGACAAGAAAGAAAAGAATACAAAAATGGAGCAAGATAATAACAGTTACCAGGAAGTCTACAAAAAAATAATTGAAGCGACATGACATAGACTGGTGCTTACAAACTTACTTAGCAATAAATTCCACCATTTTCCTGCCCATTATTATTTTTTTACCAGTTTATTATTAATGTTATTTGTAGCTTATTGATTTCTGTAGCTTTTTTTTTCTTCCGTGTCTTGGCATTACTTCAACTGCATGCCTGACTTCATTTATGGATGCATAATACTGATTATTTCTGACAGACAATAACCATCATGGAATGTGAAAATAATTTAAGACGGCAGCTATGTTAAGGTATAATTAATAATCTGATCTGTGTAGTTTGTGGCAAACGCTGAAGAAAATTATTTCATGTCCGTGCTCGTCTACCATGGATGAGAAAGCTTTATGATAATTGAAGAGTTATATGTTCAAAGAGTCTATTTGCAGCACACCCAAAACAAATAAGCTGTCTGAAATTTGGTAGCATATCATCTGATAAATGGCCAGTTGTGATATGGTCTGCTGAATTAGAGTGCATTTTTTGCCATTATACCAACATGTTGTCAGTTGCTATAAACACATTCAATTAGAATAGATTATTGAGATTTTCTGAGAAATAACCGCTTGAATGAAACAGGTTAATACGATTCACACAGCAAAGCAATTTTACCTGTATTATAAATCTACTATCAACCCACCATCAATCTGTTTTCAAATTAATAAAAATAAATTAAGAAATTGCTTAAAACAGGTTTTACATAGCTTGAAAATGTGCCATACTAAGTAACTGTTCTTTCAACCTGATTGCACACATGCATTTTAAATACAAAATCGGATTCAAAGGCAAGCTTTGTGAATACTACATTGTTTATTAAAGTTTAAAGGAAAACATTCAATAAATATCTATTTATTAATTATTGACTTTCTTACCAAGCAAAAATTATTTTGAAAGTTGAAGATAGATGGAAGATGCTAATCTTTAACTACATGTATATTTGAGTTTAACTTGTTTAACACCAATGTTGTTTCTGCTGTAAACATAGAAAACAAAGTTTTCAGTAACCACAGGGGTAGGTTTCTTCACCCATAGGGCTGGCACAACATCATGTGAGTGAAATAACCTTAAGTACAGTTTTCCAAACCCAATCAAACAAAGAAACAAACTGGCAGAAGGCTGCCAACAATCTACACTTTTTTTACAACTTTGAAGTGATGTGGATGTTTTGACGAAATTTAATCTCTAGATGTTACAGAAGTTTTTCCTTGTGGTTGCCTTTTTTTGTAACTCTAAAGATGTGTGAAGGTTATTCCAGTTCAAGAAGAAGTGTGATGAAAATGCCACCTACATGATACTTGTGAAAAAAACTAAGACAGATGTAAACTGAATTCTGTTAAGTTGTGTGTTAGCCTAAATGTTTATAATTAATGTTGTGTTAGTTACACACCATGGCATCTTCTGCAGAACATCATCAAGCTTATATCTACAAGGAATATTGTAATGGTAATGGTCATTATTCTGTAATAATGACCCAATGAACAAGATTGAGATTAAACTTCAGCTTTCAACTTGCACTAGTATACCTGGTAATTTTTATGCCTGTAGATTTGTTGCAATTACGGTCAAGGTAACCAGAAATTGTGTGCAAACAAGATACAGATTGAACCTTTTCATGTTTCATCTTTATAATCTTGACAGAGTGAGGGCTGTTTAAATAGACTAAGCACTCGCTGTCACCTCTATATAATGACATTGCAGCTCAGTTGAACGACTAGGTCTATTGAACAGGCCTCCTTAAAGTCTTTGTAAGGCGTTGTCCCCTATGTACTTCTGTTGTTTCTTAGGTCACTGGTGGAAATTATTTTGCAAACAATATACAAATTGATCTGTCATTGGTAGAATGGTAATGTTCACTACCATTAACACTATCTCACTGTTAATGGTAGTGAAGATCAAGGTAACCACCTGTTATTATAGGGAAAAGCCTTGTCATGCATAATGGCACATTATGCCTATACATAATTTCTATTCCTCACCGAAATTCATATCATTTCTCATATGTCTTTCTAATTATAATATAATGATCTGATTACAATTTGGATGGCATTTTGATAAATTTTGTTTCTGCTTGTTGGCATTTATGTTTTGGACATGCTCATTTACAATATTTCGGCAAAACAAATATGAAAATGTACCGAAATCTGGCTGTCTTATTACAACCAATGTGACTGATGAAATTTTTAAGTTATTTTTTTGACAATTGTCTCTTTCCTATGATGTCTTTATAATCAGATTAGATTTAGGAATTTATCGGGTAACCTCATAAACTGATTAAATTTGTCTGTTTACTTTTATCACAAATTCCGTATGTGTTATTCATGTTAGAGAGTGTTGGTCCCTTCTTGTTCTGAAGGTTTGTCAAATGAGGGAAAATTTTTGACACAGTTTATGAAAAACATGCAGAAAGGAATAAATTGACACATTTCAAAGTGTGAATCCTGCATGATGCATTTTGCACCATTTAAACTGAATGAATATATAATGTTATCTATATACATGTATATTATGCTGTCATAAGTAATGAGCAATTAAAATTTGTTAGTTTCTTGTCAAATGACAAACCCATTTATCAGCTTATTTGTGTATTCTTCAGGCAAAAGACTGTCTAGAAGAAAGGATCTGAAACATAAGTCATTCTGCTGGTTTTCTCCGACAAGTAAACTACATTTATACAAAATTGAGACTGAACTGCACATACAATGTATGATGTCGCTTTACAGTATTTCTGCTTCAAAGGTTAAAGAGAACTTTTGCTGTTGGCACCAAAGTGTTGCCATTAAACTCCAGAATGAAGACTTTTTATGACTTTGCAAGTGTAAAGAAGGTCCTGATCTAATTAATCTCAATAGTTTTTTCTGCCGTTTGTAACACAATGTGAACACCTTCGCCGTTAAGGCTACTTACCAGTCCAAAGAGATGAGGGATAAAATGTCAACTCAAAAGCTCTAAACTGTTAATATTTAGTGATCTTGAAAACTATTATAACACTTTTTTTATATTTTCATTTGTAAATATATAAATGGTAAAAGCCTGAGGATTCTTACATAAAATAACAAAGTTTGCTGTACAATTGTTAACTGCATTAAAAGCTCTTGTCTTTTTTCTGGATTTTGGGAAATGTTGAAGGTTGAGAAATGTGAAATAAAACTGTCTTCGATTTTCCATTCAAAGATGTTTTTTGAGTTGTTGCTAGGTTAATAACTCTGTTATATTGTGTATTTCTTTTCAATGAAAACTCTAATCGATGTGATAATTCCTTTCCAACAACCAAGATGTCATTGGTTAAGTAATTCAATACTTTGGGTTTTCCAAACAAACATTCAGCTCTTTTGGTTTTCCAAACAGTAGCCTGTGACAGGTGGTTAGAATAAGCTTCCTGTACCCTGCGTCTTTCCAGGGCAAGGTAAAGCAGAGAATTACTGACACCTATTCCTTGCTTGTAATGAGGTTGTTTCACAAAGGCTTTACAATATTTCTCACAGGTTGTTGTTCTTTCAACAAAATCGCTTCAACACTGGATGTCATAGTGACTGCATGTGTGCAAATTTGTGAAGGTTTTGTGAAATAGTTCACCGCATTGCATATGAGATAAAACCGGAGTTAAATCTCCAGTTGAATGGGAGTGGCACTGTTTTATCACAGCCAATCAGACAGAACGTTCCTTCAAATTCGCAAAGATGATTTTTTTTCTGTATCCATTAGGTTGGTTTACCCTCATATGAGTGAAATAACTTAAGTACGGTATGATACCAATCATATGCAGCAAAATAGGTTGCAATATTTGTGCTGAAACTAATACATATTCTGCAGTGGGAACAGAAGATTTATTGATTGTCGAATGCTTAGTGAACAGTTGACATTTTTTACCACACATGAAGCATCTATGAGTTTGTTCTCTACTTTTGTGTCAATGTGTCTCAGGACTCCAAATCTGTTTTTTATCGTTTCTCTAAACACCTTAACTCTTGGTGTTACAGTCTTGCTGAAGAGAAATTGTGGTAAAAATGCCACCTACATTGAACTGCTGAAAAAACAAGACCAGATGTAAAAGCAAGTTTTTACTAAATTATGGGAGCTACGCTGAATATTTATTATTAATGGTGTGGAAATAACACCCCATGCTATCTGCTTTTTTGCCACAAGTGTAAAACATTTCTTCTGGTTAATGTTAGATAGCAGAAGTTATCGTTCTTGTGATGTTTTTTTATGTACTACTATAGAATAACCAAATATTAGCCAGATAAGAAACTGTCACACGTATTTGATGATTAATTTGATGTCAAATGAAATATAGCAACTCAATGGCTTCTTCATGTTTTGTAGGCCTTTAGAATGGCGCGATGTATGCAGATTTTCAGAAAGTTTGTTTGTTTTTTTTGTGCAGGGCCCAGGGTGCTAGTTAGTTGCTAACATCACATTAAATCATTAATTTAGGGTAAGAGCTCATCATGAGTGAATGCCTCTAGACCAGTCTTAAGTTCAATAGCAATCTGAATTACTCGCCCAACTAACTCCACCATATTGTCTCATGTCATCCAGTCAGATAAATATATTGTGGTAAAAACATCTCTTATCAGAGGGTAGCTTACTTTATATAATAGGCCTTTATCCTTACAGAAAAATCCTATAGTATCTTATAGGGTAATTATGAAATCCTATAGAAAAATTTTATCGGATATAGGATCTGTGCATGAGGGTGTGAACTCTTGGTAGGCAGCTAAGGCTCTCCTCATAAGTAAGACAGTGGCAATTTCCATTACTTCTTAACTATCAATGAAATTAATAGTTCCTTTATTTAATATGAATAAACAGTGGAGATTGTTTTCGATTACATAAAGCAACAACTATGAAAATTGATAACATGATAATTTGTGGCTTTTTTCAATGTGTTCAAACTAACTTTCAAGTATAACAAAGTTTTTCTTTAGTGCTTCCTTTTTCAAGAAAATAGCTAAGAGTGAGTCTGCCCTAGGTACAATGTAGGTAACAAATATGACATGGAATTGATCAAAGATGTCTAACATTGATGGAGGTGTACTTTGTAAAGTGCATAGTGTTATTCAGGGGCCTGGTCTACTTGAAGGGTTATGGAATTGAGGTATTTATTTTTTTGACCTGATGGACCATATTCTGATGGAGACCACTTAACTACTCACATTCTGAGAATGACCCATTTGGATGTAGAACTATCTTGATGCCATCATTAGGTCATGTTTGGAGAGTCTGTCCATGATAGTTTCACAAATCTGGTACAAATAGTGGAGCATGCTTTGCAAGTTGTCTATTTCTAGCTTTACTACCATCCTTGTACCCCTATTTGACCATACTTTGTAAGTGGTCTGTTTTAGATGGTGCCATGAAGTTTGTACCATTGTTTGACCATTATGGCTGTCTGCACAGTGTCCTCTACCCCGATTGTTCAAACACAGTCACTGTGTGCTCACATTCCCTTTACCAACCCTTATGTCCGTGATGTTTACTGATCTGGCTGCTTTTTCTGGCTCAGTCCGTCTCCTTTGGCATTTTGCCTCGGACCAGTCATTTAGAGATGTTCAGGCCTATCCCAATATCATTAGAGGATGTTCAGGTTACAGCGATCAATGTTAACTCTCCAATGCACTGGGTTTATTAAGTACACAAAAAGAAAGTACAGTGTCAAATAAAGTATTTGAAATTATTTTTAAAGCCACAAAGTAATGTGTCATTAGGTATTTTGTGTTTGAGAAGTATTAAAATAAAATCATAAGTAATCTAAAATATTACATGTGATTTGTTGTCACTATGCCCTGGTGCTTTCTAAACTGTTTAAATGGGCAGCATGAGGCTAATTTGTCTTCTGCCTCTGTTGTCCTTGTCTGATGCTCATGTTGGATAGGGAAATCTTATTTAGCAGTATGGTTAAGTTTAACTTCATATGAGCGACGTATAATCCTTAGGAACATGTGAGTGATCATCATTGAGGACATCTGTCATATCTATCTTTATCCCATAAATAAGTAAATTTCAGTTTAATACAGCCATGAGATAATTGTTTCATATCCCACACGTGGGATACA
>JAVFBX010181458.1:0-14464 GCA_034783855.1 Mopalia kennerleyi
GGGGGGGGATTTACAAATTGAACAGGATGACAATTGGTTTGTGCAGAATTACTGATCAACCAAACCTAGTAATGATAAGCTGATAATTTCACTGTCAAAGTGTTAGGTGAGGCCTTATTGGACAACTGGTGAGTGTGTTTGTTTGTTTGTTGATTGGTGAATTGTCATATACTCAAGGTAAGAAGTTCTTTCACTTCTATAAAGATAATCTGCTGTTAGCAGCCAAACTACCAATAAATGTAAACTTGTTGGCTCAGTGGAAAAATGAAGTTCCTACAGTGCTTAGATATATACTGTGTGATTGAGCTTTAATTTAAACACACTACCCTTCACTATATCCGGGGCTTTAATAAATTGATAAATCTTGAAGGTAAACACAGTGATTTATTTCAAGCTGTAAGTCACCTGTACACTAGCTGAAGAAAATCTACCAACAGCCTTGTATGGTCATGGACAGAGGTTACATTCACACAACAAAAGATGTCTTACATAACAAGAGTGATTCCTCTTTAATTGACCCAACTGAAGCCTGTGTCAACCATCAGGCCTGAAAGGTTGAGGTCAAAGGCTAACCAATGAAAAGTGAGAATTTCGAACTGTTTAATTTGCATAAGGGCTTTGGGGACAATTTTACCTCTCATATAAAAACAGGGCATAGGCCTGCAGTGGGGGTTAGAGAAAACTTGTGGTTGGAGAGGTGTGGGGATCAGTGGCATTGTGAAAACATCAAACATACATTTTGGACTTTGGATTTGGACAATTATCTTACTATTTTTACATGATACAGGAGCAGGGGAGAGTGGTTTGGCTTGATACATCTCAATTTTATTTCAAAAATAACTTATCCATTTGACTGTAAAGTTTGTAACAGATTTTGTCCTGAATAAGGCTTGGGCTGTATTTGTTCATGTACATCATTGAAGGTCTACATTGAGGAATGGCTCAATCATCCAGTGCAGCAAGTATTAGATTCAGACAAGATCAAGTTTTGACAGAATTGTCGGAAACTGTTGGCCCTGAAGTCATGGAAGAAATCGTAAACAACTATGTCGCCAACCATTCCTGTAACCATGGTAACAGCCAACCAGTGAAAGCCGAACCTGTAGACCCTATAAGTTACAATTCCCATGACAGTTTTGTTGTTTATGGGGCAGGTGATTTTCACTCAAACCATTTTTGCATGACCAGCCCCGAGGGTAGGGCGTCCTACCTGCCAAACTTCTACTATGGGCCTAACCCAGTTGCACCCAATCAACATGGTTTAAAACGCCGATGTATATTCCAACCAATGCGTACAGAGATCTCATACGGCAACTATGTATGCTATCCCACAGCTATTGACCAATCAGCTTACAGCCGACAAACCATGTCAAGCATTCAGCCAATAGCCAAAGCCATTGACCTGTCGACGAGTATCCCATCAGCCAGTTATTCCCCACCACTTCAAAATATTGAAGAGGTTTACAAAACTGCCAACCAGCTACAAAATGCTGTGAGAGGCGTCAGACCAAAGATGAGAATAGTGAGAAAAGCAAAGAGATCTTTGTCCGATGTTTCCATGACAACAAGCAACTTCATACGTCCAACAATAGCCCCCAAATCCCCACATGACTACACAAGTTTTCACTCACCACCACCAACAACTACATCTTCCAATCTGTCCATGGCAAATGACAGCTTCAATGACAGTGGATTCAGCTCAGACAATTCTACCTTGTCTCCAATTACAAAACCAGAAAAGGTAAGATTTCAAACAGGTCTCAACATTTTTTTCCCCAAAATATTTATAAATTGTCCAAGACAGCTGCGCAAATGTTTACACCGAGTAGCTGTGGCATTTATATTTTTAATTTATTTCATATATGAATTTTTACATCTGTTTTTTTTTTAACTATTGAAGCATTTACTTCACTTAATAAGCATTAACTACAGTAATATGTATCCCTACGTTTAATTTACGAAGTAATGTAACAAGCCCCAATATTAATGTTATATTATACTGCAGTGAAATGTATTTATTCAATTCTCTTTCACCTTCAATCCACTCAGTTTTTGTCAACTATGCACTCCGAGTCCAGGACATTTACCCAAACAAACATAGCCGCTTCAACATCTATTGATAATATCAACCTCAAGAGGATTCCCGAACCAAATACTTCATCAACACCTTCTGTACATCCCAGATCCCCACCAGCATACAACCTGAACCGAGTTCATCTCATAACTGAGCCAGTATCCCCACCAATGGCCGTCGTCAATCCCAGAGCTCAAATTCCAACAAAACCAATGAATACATCAGATGAAAACTACGACCCTTCATCCGAGATGAGGCTCTGTAAAAAGCGCCCAGCATCGGAATCTTGGAATGAGGCTTCAAGAGCGAAAAAGCTCCGACATAATGAGCCTTTGAAGGACCTGGCCGTAAACATCATGACCGACTGGTATGAATCACATCGAGCAAATCCATATCCCACGAAGGAAGAGAAAGAGGCCATGGCCCTCAGTGGAAACATCTCCGTATCACAAGTAAAGTCTTGGTTTGCTAACAAGCGTAACCGTAACAACAACACCCGCCCAAAGGTTCAGAAGAAGAAAATGGAAGCTAAACTGATGAATATTTGCCGCCAGCTCGCCTCGGATTCAAAACGACCCTTGGACACAAACTCTCACATTATCAATCAACTCTCCTCCTTGTTAGTTCAAGCCAGGGCGCAGTCTCATTAAACATACATTTATTTACATTAATTGCTTTACATTTTTATATTTATCTATGTTCAAAGTGCTATAGAAAAAGGTAGTCAATGTTCGACAGGCCATAGAAAAAAGTCTTATTCAGTGATAAAAATGGAATAGAAAAAGGTATTTGATGTTGATTCAAAGTGCTATTGAAAAAAGTTTCAATGTCAAATACAAATCATTAAATGTATTGATTGTTCAATGTGCCATAGAAAAAAGAATTCAACTTTCGTTATAAGTGTCATAGAAAAAGGTTTTCGATGTCATAATTGTATCAGAGAGGTACCCATTGTTCCAAGTGCTAAAAACACAGGTGTTCAATGTTTAGAGTGCCATAGTACAGAAGATTGACTATAGAAAATTTATCATGAGATGGAAAAAGTACTATCATAGAAAAGGGCATTCAATGCTCAATATCTTTCTAAAAGCAATATATAGTATAAGTCCTAAGTAGTAAGTATTCAATGTGCTATAGAAAGGGGTGTTTAATGTTTAATTGGGCTAAAACAATGTTCCTTTGTTGTAGAAAAATGTATGTAATGTTATCTTTTATGGTGTATTGTTTATGTAGTATCAAACTAGTGCTATCTTTTGTTTGTGCTATATATCAATACAATTTTAATCTTATGTTTTAATTCTACTAACTTATCTCATATTTTTGTTCTGAAAACATCTCTCTTCTCCCAACACTTAAATGAAAATGGTGCATGTATTTTACAATTCAAACATACTCTCACAATATATATATTTCTAATATATACATGTATACATGTATATCAGTCTTATTAACATTTATGTAACTTAAAGTCCAGATACAGTTGTTCTCAGAGCTATAAAGGGGTAAGACCTAGCTGATTTGTTTGATGTCTTTGTATAACATATTATAATGTTACTGTGTGGTTATTCAGTGAGGTTGTGGGTGGTTCCTTTTCCCCACTGGGCTGACATGCTGCCATAGCAATGATGTAAGCTGAAGTATGGTGGTAAACCCCAATCTAAATCAAGATATTTCCACTGTATACAAATTTTCTAGAAAGCTTTGTCTCAGTATGGAAAATTTTAAATAACAACTTCAGGCTAGTCTATAACTATTTCATATACCATTGTATAAACATACTGTATGTATTTTATAAATGTTGGAGACAATTTTAAATACTAACATACCTTGGTTTTCAACATGGAAACCTATGTATAAATGTAAATTATAAACTTATTGAATTCATTAAAATATAGTATTTATTCACATTTGCTTAAACATAATTATGTATTTGTTAAACTTTTTAAAAAATTTCTTGCTAATTGTATTTACGCTTTAACAAGTTATTATTATATTCTATTTATATTGATATATAATTGCATCCATAGTGCTCATGTTGCTTGCAGTTGTAAACAATTTAATTAAACTTTTACCATCACATATGTACATGATTTGAGGAGTTTTATTTTTCAGTTAATTTTGGAATTAGTTTTTTTCCCCTGTTAAATTGAATAAGCATAAAGAGGAAAAATAGTGCAATTTGTTCGAATGCATTTTGAATTTTGTTCAATAAACTATTTAGTTTAACACAAAGATACCGGGTACTATTTTTCAATGTTTAAGAAAAATAAAGTTTTCAATCGGTTTATCTGTCTGTAATGTTTCTTTTTGCTGAACTAAAGAATAACACCTGTGGTATTGGGGACACCTGTATGATGTACATCTACATTGTAAGTACCATATGTTTGTCCTTTCAGTTTGGTTGGATTGACATTTCACATTGTACTAAAGATTTTTTCACTTATGTGTATATATTAATATAAAGGTACAAATGGTGAGACAATAGTAGAAAGCCTTTATCATATACAAATATTCTTGCAGTGAACATGGACTTGAACATGGGGAACGCGTATATATAGGTAGAACTCTGCCGTGAGCCTCTGTAGCTCGAGTGTTGGGCCAGTAACCTAAAAGTCCTGTGTTCTAATCCCAGTTAAGTAAAGCACATTTTCCTCTCTTCATCTTCTTGAAATATATAACCAATTTAGCAATAACAGTGGTGCATCACTCAGTATTTAGGGGTATTTCAATAATATTTAATTCTTCATATGGACAGTTTTCCTTTTTGACTATAACTTATCTAATCTTCATACTTAGAGGCTTCAATTATCAACAAACAAAACAAAGTCCTCTGAAATTCATGTTGGAATAGTCTTCAAAGGAAACCAAGACCTGACAAAAAGGGGGGCCCACAGTAAAGACACAAACCACATGCTATTCAGTAAGGAAAGTATGTTTGGAACATAACTGGAATTTGTTAGCGATCATTTTATATCTGGCACTTTTGGAGCCTGTACGGTGTTCAGTTCATGGTCATGTTTCTGTAAAAGTGGTGCGGCCGTGGTTTAGTGGTAGCTTGGATGCTTTCTAATTTTGCTTCTATGTACCTTTCACCTGATCGAGTCCGCCTATCAACCATCCAGTATATGAGCGACTCACACGTTGTGGCTCCAGCTGTTGCAGGGTTGGTTTTTACAAGGTTTCCTCACGGTTTTCCACCGTAATTAGGCATGGTGAAGTGGACAATCCTGTGTCATATAAGTGAAATACCCTTGTACCCTTAAACTGAATCAAACAAGTAATAGTGGTAACACATCTAACTGTAAGACTTCTCCACCATAGTAGGGCCCGCAGCCATGGCTTAGTGGTTAGCATATGCCTACTAATCCTACTTCAATTTTACCATTCACAGGATCAAGTCCATCTGTCGACCATCCGGTATATGAGTGAATCACCACCACTGTGACATTGAAGTGGAGCGTATTGTTAATTACCAATCAATCATTCTCACAGTTATACAATGAATTGATCAAAGCCAAACTATACAACATCTTATGATCTTAATCCAGTCCTACATTTGTTGTACAGCCGATACTTATCAACTTATCATTGTGAATATTGTAATCACAAATGGTAAACAAAACTGATGTTGCTCTAACAACCATTCATGGATGTGATCAATCAAATGATGTCTCTTCCCATAATCTTGCACAAAGTTTGGGTTTGGTTGCCACACTATCAAACTAAAGAAATCTTTATAAAACAATTGTTACCAATCATTTTGTGCACAACCAATAACACATCAGTGAAAAAAACTATGGGTTTGTGTCTCAGTGATTTTTTTTTCCATATAATTATACCAAACCAATAAATCTATTTAGTGTCATCGCGGTTTCCGCTTATAAGCACCTCTTTTGACAGTAGATGTGGGTGACACCAATGGCTGTTTGAATCCATATCTAAACTCTTTATGACAACAAATCAATTTTGCAGACACTTGCAGGAGAAGACTTATTTTTATAATGCATACACAGATTACTTTTTTTTTCCAAACTGAAACTATTGAGTTGATACTTTAACTGATGACATCGTCTCCATTCATACATTTCTTTACTCTCACTATAGTCTCTGACAAAAGAATGCATGTTTGTCGAGGATTACCAGAACAGGGTTTCACTCTTAAACATTTGTCGTTAATAGTGTACATCTTTATGCCAACTTTGTTCGCAACCGATCAACAACCAGACCATCCTTGAACAACACATGCTGGATATTTGTAAGCAAAGAAAAACAGTACTAGCATAATTTGTACATATAAACTGCCGTTGATCAGTGGGAGTAACATTTCCCATGTAAACAAACATTATTGTTTATACATGTAGATGGTTGGAGTTGACTGTTCGTGAAGGGGCAAGACAAAGCTTTTTGTACATGTATATTGATGTCTTTGACTGTAATTTGGACCACATTGTCAAATTGCCTGGTGTTTTGACAAACTTTTCTTGTGTGAAGTCGGTGTTGATGCCAGTGATGTCACGGTTGGTTTATTTCATTCATTGGACTGACATGCTTATTGCTTACATATACATGTACATGTAAGCAATAACCGTGAAATAACTTGAAAATCAAACAAAACCAATTAGATTCAATACAATCAACAGAGATACAGATTGAGCCTTACCTGTTCATACCAGGATGCTACAATTGACTCCTGAAATAAACATAGCAAAAAATATGTTAAAGAAACTGACATTCACTACATTTATGTTAATAAATATAACAAAAGAAACCGATATATAATGTTGATAAATATAACAAAAGAACCTGATATTTAATGTGTTAATAGATATAACAAAAGAACCCGATATTTAATATTTTGATAAAGATAACAAAAGAGCCGGATATTTAAGATGTTAATAAACATAACAAAAAAACCTGACATTAAATATTTTAATAAATATAACAGAACAAACTGATATGAAATGTCAATCACTATAATACATTTGATATCTTAGTTTATACATGTAGAAGGGGTTTTTTTGTAAATAATTCCTTGAAGTGATCAGATGAATGATTTTGAGGGAAAGGCTGATGGTCATTACCACAGATTATAACTTTGAGAAAAAGGAATTGAACAATTGATGTGCACATTTTTTTGCTTCAGATTTTAGCACCAACTGCTTTGTTGTTTAAACTTTTTTATCTCAAGATGAATTTCTCAGACCTTATTTTTTTTCCAAAGAAATTCGCTTTGTGTTTCCAGAATCAAAGAGACACATTTTGCATTGAAAACAATTGCTGGCGTATCCGGTTGTATCCGACATGTTTGATAAATTGACTTTATGAACCAAGAAATCTGTCCTTAACAGCGGCAGCAAGGAACCTTCTTTTAGCCAATTGACCAAGCACACGCTGTAATTTTATAACATGACATTAATGATAGCAAACTCCGCTTATCTGTGAACTATTAATATTCAGCTGCCTATCACTTTAAGCTATTATGGAAATCCCTTTTATTCCTGTAGATGTAACCTAAATGTAATGTTGATTGGGCGTGAATTAGATTGGCTCTTTAAGCACATATGAGAAAGGACCATTTGTTCTAGAGTCCTTTTATAAGTCAATAAAACCTGGGCGGCAGGAGGTTTGGAGAGGGATTGATTCCACATTCATCTATCAACAGAAACTTACCATGTACACATAGCTGGTGAAGAAACAAACCATACCATCAGGTACCACTGTCGCGAGGTCAACCAGTAGGTTACCATAGTTACGAACCACAGCTGCAATAAAACAAAGATATTCATTGTATGTATGTTTGGATACAATTGCTAAGTATTATGCCCATATTTTACTAAAAAATTCAAAGTTTTCTTTTTTTTCTTCTAGAAAGAGAGTCCAAAAGAATTACATCACCCAAAAGTTTTTAATAGAATCAATCAATTAAGTTATAGATTCTCTTTCAGAAATTTAAAAAGGGATGTTTTATAATAACATATGTAAGCCGAACAAACCATTATCTTCTCGAGTTTCATATTTGGATGATATTGCCACTTGATCATTTCCTCGGCTCACAATCTGTTTAAAATAAAACGGTCTAGATATAGAATAAGCATGTTATTTGTTTTTACTTGATCAGATACTACAGGAAAATTTTGAGTTACATGTATAATCAACTGCAGATGTTATAAAAACATATCAGTGTAGCTTTGTAGGATAGATCAACATGTAGGGCTGTATATCTGATAATAGACTCAGAGGATCATGGGATGGATTATCATATAAAGCACAGTCTCAACAATTTTCAGTACAACGTCAAGTATCCATATTAAATAAAAGGATTCCATTCTAAAAGTTCTGTTAATGGCCCCTTCCTGAAGTATGCAAAATAATACCAAACATAGCCATTTTAAACTATTGACATTAAGAGGATTATTCGAAAAATGAATATTGGAACTTTGGGAAGATTAGGCCCATGATGCAGGGTATCTTCAAGAATCTTACCATTGGACAGATGCAAACCCTGGATAACGACATGGTAAATGTAGCCATGGTAACTGGGCGGAAGTCTAGGATCTTTGGATACATGTCTAACGGAGACAACGTCTGAAAATACCATGTAAGCAACATCATTGAAGGTGTCTATTCCAAATGCAGAGAAGGGTTTATTACTGGCAACATTACTGTATAAATTTTCCTGAAATACTTTTGATTTACAAAACAGATCAAAATAGTACCAAAAAAACACTTATGAATTCATTTTCAGCACAAGAAAATACCACAATATTTTCTGATACATGTAAATTAAATTTTTTTTAAATTAAATTAAGTATACTTTTCTAATGCTGTCTGAAAATGCTACAAGATGAACACCAAAAGCTAGTATTATAATAATAATACATGATTCATTCACGATTTTCATTTAAAAAATAATAATTGAGATGAAATTGATTATGCAATCCACCTACCCCTGAGGTAACAACAACAGTCTGAAATCGATCAAACACTGGCTTTATAGCAATGGAAGCATCCATACAACTGAAGTGCATTATGGGATTTGATATGGTGGGTGTTCGGTCATCAAATGGCTCAATGATTAATGCAAAACCTGTAGAAATAGAATGACAATACTTTATCAGAAATAAAGTTGTTGAGCTTCCTAAATTTATTTAACTAGGGGAAAAGTTTCGGATTAACAATAATGGATTTGTCTACATTAGCCATAAATGGATGGCTGCCATGTCAGACATAAGATGAATTCTTAGTTCTGTGTTAGGGTTTATACTAAAACTAACCCTGAACCTGAACTACCCCTAAAACCAGCCATAACCCGAAAGCGGACACTAAAATTGATGTCATCTTACATGATGGACTTCCATGAAATCCTGACAATGACAGGTGCTCTGCCGCTTAAAGTGCACCATGTCTGGGAGGTACATTTAACTGTCTTCACTATCTACATTCCAGTGATAGATTGACTGGGGTTTCACATGTTGCAAAAGGAAAAATCGCTTTTGTGAAGGGGGTGTATTCCAACAGGTAAGTAACAAAATTAAAACAGTATTTTCGTAATTTTGAGTTATTTACATTATAACGGCCATCAAATGCAGTGCTTTGATGTGTTCAAAAGAATGTATTCACTTATTAGTAAAGTCAGAAAGATATGTTTGGAGGAGGGCTTTAACGCTGTATTTAAGGTACATTTACTCATATGACCCATGGGTAGAGAAAACCACCCTTAACACCGATCGCAACAAAAGCAGGACAATCACATGATGTAAAATAATAGATTCCACAGATTAGCTTATTGTTGCTCCTTAGCTCTGAGAGCAACAGGACAACCGGACAACCAGAAGCTCCCTCCAACTGCCCTGAACTATGCACTCATCCTGAAGTAAATTCCACTCATGAGAGAGCACCTGGACAACATAGATCGACATATAAGTGAAGACCAGTATTGCCATATGAGTGAAGTAATCTAAAGTACAGACTATTTATTATTTTACCAAAAAGTTTGCATAATGGTCTGCCTAATGATATACACATAGTCACATAGCATCTATTAGCTTGACATTATTTTTCAGAAAAGCTGCTGGAACTTTCTATATTTACCCACCTTTGACATAAGTGCTAATGAGGGTGGCAAAATGAGCTACGACAATAATAGGTGTGAAGTCTTGAAGGTCCACAAGTTCTAATGTCCGTAATAAAGAGCTTAGACGTTCAGCACAGAACCTACAAATATAGAAGTGACCAAAGTTGAATAAAACAGTTGATGTTTAAAAGTAACTGTCATACCTGAAACAGATAAACAGCTTGAGATATTTGGTGAGCTCCATTGAAAAAAAAACCCATTAATTTTCTCTTTCTAATACATATTTTTTCACTGTTAAATAACTAAGAATGGCAATGAACAAGGTCCTCTTCAAGGTCCAATACAAAATGTCCACTTCGTACATACTCATTGTTACTTGGACACTCAGGCACTGATTTAAAAAATCTCCTTCAAAAGTAATATCTACTATTATAATGTACAAGACATTACTGGCAGAACAGTCATACATTTAATGAGAATCCAACAGCTATATGATAATCAGATGACTTAGACAAGGACCATGCTTTGTTTGCTTCCATACTATAAGGTACATTTCCAGCACCTGGACACCCAATGAAATCCCCTTCCCTCACCTCAGCGGTTTCCTGTCAATACACACTCTATTAGCGCAGTCTTTCAGGAATGATGGGGGACTCTCTGATACAACATGTTGTACTCTCATTCGAGATTTCAAATACTCCAAAAAACGCTTCATAAACGTCAGAAAATGTTCAGCATTCCGAATATTACCAGGTACTGCTTCTACAAGGTATCATGAAGAATAAGAAATAGGTAAATTATTTTACCTGTGCTCTTTACTTTGTAAGTTAAGCTTCTGATACACATGTAAGTTTTTCTTCTCTCATTTATAAAACTATTAGAAAAAAATTCATAATTGTTGTTTCACTCAGTGCTTAAGGGTATTTCACCAAAATATAGGTTGTGTATTATTATTGGCAAAATTGTTAGGAGTTTGGCTTTGTCTGAAAGCATTGAGTACAGGCAGTATTGCTACACTTAAAAAAAAAAATGGACAGAACGCTATGAAAATACAAGAATAAAATCTATAGTGGTAAGGTTGTAAAGTAATTAATTATTAAAAAATAAAAAGGCCCTATCAAACATAGTTCTGTAATCTATATACTACAAACCGAATCCGTTGTTATTACATTTATCATTAAACTGATACCTCAAATCTTACCATTAAGTATTTCGTCTGGTAAAACTGGGTTTGTGAGTAACAGATCGCTTGCCCTGGCAACACTTGCATCCTTTAACCCCTCTACCAAACGTTCATATTCATGCTGTAGTTTTTTGGTGTCGCCTTCTTTTATTCTGGCAAATAAAACGTAGAATAACAATGGTTGCAGTGTTACAGGTACCAATGTTGATAGCCACAGCAAATTATGAATTATATGTTCTTTAGTAATGTACACCAGTGTTCCTCTTTAGAAATTCTCCATCTATAGACTAATTATGCTTACCTGTGGACCTTTGTGTATTTATTATACTTACTTTTCGACTTCTGCACATGAATATATTTCTCAAATGTTTACTATACTAACATGTACTTATGGGCGTTTGAAAGTTTATAATGCTCACATGTACTTGCACACTGATAATACTTACTTGTGAACTTGCTGAATAAGAGTTTCCAGATTTTTCTGCCCCTTATCCAGTGTTTTTCTTGTCATGTTCACACTCATTGATTCAATGCAGACATTGTCTGTAGAGAAATAAAATATATTGTATTGTTTATAATAGAAGAATGACAGAAAAATCCTTTGTTTGCATGGTTGTTTGGGGTTTCACATTGTACTTGACATATTATTTCCTTCACTGAGCCCAATGGATGAAGGAATTTAAAAAAGTGCTAAAACACTAAGGTGCCTCTCATCAGTATATGGTGCGTAGTATCACAATATATCATATAATAGAGAAGGCAAAATATTTCTACATGTAGCTATTCTATTCCAATTATTTTGACAACTAAACAATCAAATAAAGATACTTTCTGCAGAATCACACAACAGTTTTCTCATTTGACTGCAGCACAAAATTGTCTTTATTTTGAAAAAGCATTAAACAAAATCAATTCTGTTTGGTTTTTAAATTTAGATTCCTATGAATCTTGCTTTGCTCTAAATAAAAACAAATTCCTATCATGAAAACATTTCTTCCAAACAGCTCACTAATTAAAAAAAAAAACTTAATAAAAAATTGTTGTTTAAAATATGTACCAATGTTATGAGCTTCATCAAAAACCACCACAGATGTTTTGGACAGTTCTTTAGAGACCATTTCAGCAATCTTCGGGTCGAGGAGGTAATAATAACTGTACACTACGATGTTAGCAGTGTTGATCTGAAAACAACCAGTCAATTTTCCAATTAAAAATTGTATGTATAAGGAGTTGAAGAAAACATTCAGAAAAAAATGGCATTTTAAAGTTGTTACTTATTTCTATTTTATTTACTTATTGACATGAATTGTACAGAATTAACATGCTTTTGTCAAAAACAATCGGTTGATACAAATTAAATACATCAAATAGAATTCAATTTAATATTAAACATCATGGGACAAAAAACATTGACCTTTTTATTTTTATTAAAAACATAAAAGAGCTGACATGCTAAAAATCCTTTAAGAAAACCCCAGAGCAAAGCTCACATACATGTACCCCTTCAGATTTATTACATGTATGATAATAAATCACAAATCACAGAGTAAATCACACATCCACAGTAGGCCTGTATATTAGAATGATACTATATGGAATTTAATAATTTATCCAATTATACATTCTTTCATTGATGTTCCAGAAAGGAAAGAATGAAGATAATGGTCATTATCATATGCTATTAAGCATAGTATACAATATCTGAAGATAACCATAGCATAGTTTGAGGAGACAGAAGTAAATGTTGCACTTACTGTATGCCTTGCCAGGAAATATGGACATATATTGTGCTGCTTTCCAAACTGTTTCAGTTCATCCTGAAAATAGAGATTTATGTTCTTATTTAATCAGTGTTTTATGTTGTACTCAATGGTTTTTCACTTATTTAATTAGTAAAGAAACTTTAAAAAGACGCATTCCAATTCTCTCAATATTACGACTTTAATTTAGTTATCATCATACCTTGTGATAATGTACTAAATAAAGTTTTAATATTGTGAATGCCAAAATACGATTTTTTTTTTTACTTACTTCCTATGTGAAGCTGTTCAGTGGCTTTGCATTGCTGGGGTTTGGTGGGAAACTGGAAAGGAATTTTGTAAAAAACCCAAAGATTGACAGTATCAGAAAACTGCCATTGTATACCCCAAGTCAATATGAAGCCTAAAACCTGTCAGCAATAGATTGAAGGTGTTCACCAGCTCAATGTGAAACCCGCTGAACTATATCATGGCTATGAAGACCAGAGATACAAAAACTTAAAAAAATAATTTATGTAGACATGGACTTTGAGGATATGAAACAGCTTTGATTTGTTTTGTTAGCAATACGTCTCGAGTCTGTATAGTAAAGGTTATAGGATCATCTTCTTATTATTTATATAAGTATAATATTACAATAATATAAAATTCACCAGTCATACCAAACCATAAATGCCAGGAGGAAGTAAGGTTTCTCGTCCAGTTGCTTCATAATTCTACAAAATAAAAGATAATTTGAATAAATTTGGAACAAAACTTTATATTCATAAACCCTACTTTGAAAAAAAGTTTCTGCTCTCAGGTTTTAAAACAGAAACCACACAAGTAAAATAACTTGCCCAACACCCTGAGATTTGTGTGCACTCTCAAAACAAGCATATGGTACAACAACACTATATAACATACAGGTGTTTTTGACCCTATGGTTGCATAAGGACAGATCAGTCAACACAAAAAAGTTTGTTTGTTTGATTGGGATTAAACGTTACACTTATAGATGAAGAATTGTTCACTTCACACTGTTCTTTGCCTAATTAAGGCGGAAAACCGAGAGGAAGCATTGTAAAAACCACCCCTGTGATTCCCGGAGCCACATCATATGACTCACTCATATACCTGAGGGTCGACAGACAGACTTGATCCGGTGAACAGTACATTGGAGTAGGAGTAGTAATCACACATGCTAACCACTAAGCCTGGGCCCAAACACAAAAAAGAAAGTCGATAATAAAACGGAGGTCAGTACATAATGTTCCTGTATATTCTTGTGATTTGCTGCGTAGCCAGGTTATACACTTTCTCAATATGAACAATCAAATTCCACACTCACCAAACACACAAGATTACTCTGTGTTAGACGGCAAATAAATAAT
>JAVFBX010181469.1:0-14462 GCA_034783855.1 Mopalia kennerleyi
AAGTTGGATTTTACATTTTTATAAGACTTTTCAAGGTGGGATAGACAAAAAAATCAACTGTGATCGATCTAATCAAATTTTTTTAAAAATGAGACACTGTTTGCTAGTTTAAGGACTATTCTACTAGGTCAACTAATCTATTGAGTCTTATCGTTATTGCTCTTCGAGAAATAAAACTTGAAAAATTGAGTCTGTTTTTTCCTGTACACATTTACTAATTTTGTAATATTTTTTGAAATAATAATTGGATTTTCACAACATTCATAAATATGTAATCCTGAGTACTTAAGCTTTCTGAAAATATCTACATATATATGGTTCACATTTATACTCTTCTGTATAATAGACAAAGTTCAGCAGGTGTTCTGAAAATCGACCAAGGGGTCCAGCAAGACCGTAAACAAACAAAAACCAATTGTTAACTAAACAGCTATTATATATTTTTGAAGCATTTCTCAATTTCAACAGAAAGCCGCTTTAATTGATTGAACTGTATTGTGGACTTTTTATGCCACATAGGTTCTTGTGATGTCCCTGAAGAAATTTTTATTAAAATGGCGTGAATTAGTAGTACATAGCTTAATAGTTTTAAATATTCGATATTCTGTTTTCCTGGATGAAAAGTTTTAAGTGATTTTGATTATGTTTATCAGCAAGAACAGGGTATGCATTTAACTATTCAGCACAACTGTAGTAGTTTGCAGTGCAAAATCAATAATACTGTAAAAAATGTTGTAGCTCTTTTGTTAAAAAGTCTGTTGAGTCTTTACTTTCACTTTGTTTTTTTTGTGTATTTTTCTTCCTGTTAGTGTTTATATGTTATAAGGGGGCTGTTTTCATATGAGAACATAAAACTACTGTCGAGTCAAGATTTTGGGTCTCTGGTTATCCGCTACTCTATTCATAAATATTAGATATTATATTAACCAATAGTTGATGCAGATGTCTAGAGTTGCATATAGTTGAGAACGAATTTATTAATGATTTCAAATTATGAAATAAATTATTTTTGTTTCAGAGTTGTGAGGATTTGAGACTAGTCATGGCAGAGACTATTGAGGATTTGGTCATGTCAGAACTCTTCCAGAAGGAGGAAATAAAGGTATGTCAGAAAATGAGCTGAACATGTGATGAGAAGTACATTTATCCCATATTATGTAAGATGTAGATGCTTCATGGATGGTCTGACCACTAAAAAGTGACAATGCTGTCTTAACTTAGCACTGGACAAAAAATTAACTTTCCAACATTAATGAAACACTTAACATCTTGGTTGTGCTTTTGTCAATTATTGTTGGAATATAATGCCATCATGTGGCAATGCTGTCTTAACTTAGCACTGGAGAAAAAATTATATTTTGTACATGCACTCTACAAGGATTGGTCAATTACAATTACATAAACCTTAACTAGAGAAACATTAAATGTTGGTTATGTTTGATGTGTTGATCAGGTGTCTGGAGCATATACAGTCAGCGAGCAGCAGTGGGCAAAGAGATTTACAGAGACGGTGGAATTCTATAATGAAGACTCTGACGAGGAAGACCTGAGGCCAGCACCCGACCACATTATTAAGGTCAGTCAAAAACACACAACATGTATTGTAATAACAGTTTATCATATGAGTCAAATAACTGTCGGTACAATTAAAAATTCCAGTTTAAATTTGCAATAAATATCAGAGAACACAAAGAAGCCAAATACTTTAAGTAGGTAAATAGAAAATATACACAAATAAAGATGTGTTAGGCATTTTTGTCTCCCACCACTTTTGTATTTGTCTTTTCATCCATCCCACATACACTGATCTCCAGGACGAATTTATCACTTCGAAGGAGGCTTCCCGGCAATGCAGCTTGCAGCCGTTGCTTAGTGCTTTGGCTGTCTGTCTTCTTATCCTACTTCGCTGTTTTTTGGGTTCGAGTCCGCCTTCACCCATTAGGTATAGGAGTCTCACAGCGTGGCTCTGACAATTTTGGGGATAGTTTTGACAAGGTTTTTTACAAAATGTCCACCTGGTTTTCCACAGTATTTAAGCAACGAACAGTGTGAAATCCCCCAATCTGTCGTCGTATTACGGAAATACCATTGAGTACAAGGTTACGCCTGAATCAAACAAATAAATAAATGACCATTTAGGACACCTTACTTGTGATTTCTGGCTAAGCCCCTGAGTGTAATTTCTTATTTTTCCAGATGAATACCATGGACGCTGATGTTGTTGACAAGATTCACTTCTTACAGAGTATATTAGGCTCCTTTATAGAGGGTTATTGGGTTGCTGCCATTACTATCACCAAGCTCCGGGAAAGAGAAATGGCTGGTATGGAATTACCTTTCACTTTCACTTCAAACTAACCAATGACATTGCCAGTTTAAAAGTCAATATGTTATGTAAACGTCCAAAAGTCAATAAAGGAGAAGGAAAAACTTCCTGTAATTTCATATAACATAATAACCAGTGGCTGATGTAAGAGGTTGGAGACAACTTCCTGTTGTTCTAGTTCTCCCAGAGCTATAGGACTCCAGGAAGCTGATCTGTTTGTGATGTCTGTCTATTGTGTCTCGGGACTGTCCTGTCCAGTCTTGTCTTGGTTTGTTACCAGTGGCATTGAGGGTGGTTGCGTTCACCCACTACAATCCTGCCTACCCGGTGTATTTTGGAGTATTTTGTACTCCAAAAAATAAATACATCAAAAATACAAAAATACATCAAAAGGCCATTAAAATACACACAAAAATGAACATTCTGTACTATGGTATAACATAAAAATACACAAAATGGTAAGAAAATGCTTCTAAAAAACCATTTTCACACATAAATTTCTTCTAGGGTAGGCACTAGACTGACATTTCGTCATATGAAGGAAATAAGCTTGGCTATGGCTTAAACCTAATCCAGTTACTAGTTGGTTTGTTTAGGTTTTGTTTTGGTAAACATTCTCTGCTATAAGAACGAATAAGTGGGGCCTGCACCACACACCTTTGATCCTACCAATTTCTAACTCAAAGGATTGGCTAATATATTTTCTTGATTTAAATGCCACTTTTGTTCTAACATGTTATTGTTGTTTTCAGAGGAGGACTTTATAAAACTCCTCCAGTCCTCCGCACTGAAGAGAGTGGAGAAAGACCTAGCCACATACTGTAAGTATTTTCACCTTTAAGGGCTATTGATAAAGCCTTGTTAGCCTTTGGTTACTATTCAATAAATCCCCCGACCTTCTGTCGACCTTCAGGTATAATCACATAATGCAGCTCTGGCAATCCCAGGGTGGTTTTTACAAGGTTTTCTCTGGGATTTTCACTGCAATTATACAAAGAACAGTGTGAATTTGACAATCCATTGTCATATAAGTAAAATACCCTTGAGTATGAAGTTAAACCCAAATCAAACAAACTCACTCAATAAATCTTTTATCTTCAGAATGCCAATGCTCACTCTTGTCGAAGAGTTTTGGCCAATGATATAGATTATTTAAACCTTACTCTTGACAGGATCCACTCGATGCTACTTTGATTACTCGATGCTACTTTGATTACTCGATTACTCGATGCTACTTTGATTACTCGATGCTACTTTGATTACTCGATGCTACTTTGATTACTCGATGCTACTTTGATTACTCAATGCTACTTTGTATACTTGGATTATATCCAATATCTCTATTTAGTTTCTTGATGAACATAGGTTTGGCTTTTCTTTGGCTTTGCTTGATTGTCTCCCTTTTATGTAGATATTCTTTTTGTCCATGCTTAACGGAGGGGGAATGTCTTGTAACTCTTATGTTAAACTTTGTTCATCAAACATATGGATGCCTGATATTTATTCAACTGAAATATAGACTCAAAGGAGTTAATACTTGTTTCATCAGATCAATGATGTTTGACACCCTCGGGCTACTGGCAGTTTGTTTGAAGACAGGCAATGCTGTCTTTACTTTCAATAATGTTGGAAAGTTCATTTTCCAACCCTTACAGAAGAATCCTGTAGGATTTTTCTACAGGATTTTCACAATGGTCCTTCAGGATCCTAATGCTTGTGAGTAAGTTATACAATGTGGTTCTGACAATCGCAATTTCCTCTCGGTGAAACTGCATTTTAGTATGGGACAGACGGTGTGAAATTGATAATTCGTCCTCATCAAAATGAAATACCCTTGAGTACGACGTTGGACCCTAATCAATACATCAAACAAACATAAATATATACTATATATCTAATTCTTTGTTATTTCTTGTTCAAAACAGCTGAGAGCACTTCCCTGGAAATCCTCAAAACTGCCCTGAAGACCTACTCTGAACAAAAGCTTGTCAACAGTTACTTTGCCGGAAATTTGAAGATGGTAGAATTACGAGATCACTATACTGTGGAGAAAAGGTTACATGAACTGCTGGATCTGTTGGAAAGTCTACGGGTATAGAGTTTGTGGAGATTACATGATTACCAGGATCAAAACCTTCAGAATGGTTGAAAACATTTTCGGGCATAGGGTATGACTTCTAAAACTTGTGCAGATCATTTAAAATAAGCGATTCTACATTGTGCTACAGAAATGGAAGATTCTTGATAAATTTTGATGCAGTCAACCTGGCTGATTGGACACTTCCACTAATTGGAACAGCTAATGAGCATCAATACTTTACTCCAATGTCTGAATCAGGTCAGAGAGCCCGTGGTTGTTGGGAGGCTTCCCTTTTCTCTTGGCGGGTGGTTGGAGGGAGCTTCCTGTTGCCCTGGTGTTGTTTGAGCTAAAGAAGAACAAGAAGCCGATATGTTTTGTGATGTCATTCTATTATCCTGTCCGTCTTCATTCTGTAATATTTTGTTTGTTGCCAATGGTGTCGGGGGTGGTTTCCTTCACCCATTGGGCTGGTACGCCATCATGTGAGTGAAATAACCTAAAGTACAGTGTTAACCCAATCAAACAAACATATCAAACCCTTTTTCTTGGTTCTGAAGTGACGATAAAAAGTCGATCCATTTGGGGTGTCTTTGGATTGCATCTTGCGACTTTCGTCTCCTATTGCTTTGTTTGTTACCAGTGGTGTCAAAGCTGGTTTCTGTTGCCTTTGGGCTGGCAGCTGTCATATGAAAAAAGTAACCGTATGACCCAAATTCCCATCAAACAAACAAACTCGATAGGAGAATCCCTGTTATTCATCACCTGAAAATGCCATTCAGCAACTGCGAAAAAGAATATATCGAATTCTCTTTCTATGCAAGTTTAGAAGTTTATTGTAAATGAGAACTATTTGTTAGCATTTTTGCTCAACTAGTGGTATCTACTAGTTTTGACGCAACTTTGACTGTAGGTTATTTGACTGAGTTTTTTTTATGTATATCTTTTATAAGAGAGCAATTTAAATAGGGGCTCTTGAAGACAAGGGTTTGATAAAATACACTGTTAAAACAGATTTCCTCATTTGTACATTTTGAAAATAATTATTTCACTATGATCTCTACATTTGCACAATTTTTGTTAAACAAGATCCGTGTAGTACTCATGACAGTTCTATTGTAATATCTGAATGAAATAACCATTAACCCCCAATCAAACAATCTATTGAAAGATCAACTTTGATCAACAGTTGCAGGGGTCGAATTAAAACAAAAAAGTTGGATGCACCAGAACACCTAAATACATTATTAAAAGTCTTGAAAAAATATTCGGGGTGCACATAGATAAATCTGGGCGCACCTATGCACCCACTATTTCGAACCATGAGATGATTTAATAACAAACCTGAATGTATCCGTGTTGTAACCTAAATTTCTGGGTGGACTGACCATCTTAAAAGTGAAATACTCTTGAGCACAGCATTTAGAATCGTGCATTCTCTATTCAGTTGCACACTACCTAAAAATATGTTCTCCCAAGTTCATGAACTTTTTGTAAACAATTGATTCCGACCCCCTCTCTCTCATATTCCAGATTTTTACAGAGATGGCATAATAAGTTACATGTATTTATGACTACGAGGTAGCTAAAATTATTTTGTGTGTAAATTTTGTTATTATCAATCATAAGAAATTATTAATGTGTGTACTTGTTTTGATAGTTTCTGTGTGGGATATTAGTTTGAAAGTTTTCTCATTGTCATATACGGTAGGGATTTTGTTATTTGTGTTATCAGCTAAAAATATGTGATTTCAAGAAAGGATATAACAACATGGGTTGATGGTCACTTGGTCAGGCTATAGAGCGAGACTGGAACTGTTTTAAGGCCAATACTAACAGTTACCTGAATTGAATATCAGTGAAGGGTAATGATACATTTTGATGTGTTTTGATATGAATTTTAGCGAAAGCAAGATAAGAGTTATTTGCTCAATTTTGTTACAGCTGCGGCTTATTTAGATGAATTCAGCATGTCACAAATCAAATTCATTGTAATTTATTAGCATGTGGTTCATAAATCATTGCTTAAATCGCTCATGAATTCCTTGAGCACTCCAGTGCGTGCTGAGCTGATTTGTTGTAGATTCTTAGACTTAATTCGCAAATATCGTCCTCTCACACGATGTTTGGCATCCTTTGCTTGTATTGTAACTTGTCATTATTTGACCATGACAAACAGTAATGTGACTGTAAAATAAACTAAAAAAAATCATCAACTTATTGTCATAATTAAAATCGTTTATAAAACGATAACCTGTGTATTATGGCGTTCATTAAGAAAATTACTCGGGCATTGACGTACTTTCTCAAGCAAATCTCTTATTTTGCCCAATAGTGGTTGTGATGTAGATAAAATGACTGATTAAATACCAATGATATTGTGATACTGTTTCTCATTTGTAACAAACGCTATATTAATGGTGTGGTAGATATGTAATGACTGTTAGTACTGTAATAGGATAACAGTCCAAACTAGTATTTCTGCAGGTATGGAAGTACATGTATGACATGTAACAATCTGTGAATAAATAAACATGTGTATTTCTACTAAAGGTTTGCATAATTTAAGGTGCCAAATTTGAAGAAGAAAATAATGAAGAAAAAATACTCCAGAATTTGTAGAATTGTAACCGAATGTTTCCATTGCATATCAAAAGAAAACGTTCTATTCCTTAGTCTTTCCGTTGGCTGATCTAACATAGTAACTACTCGAGTCCATTTATTCTATAATAAACTCTATAAACATCCATTCTGTATACTTCTTTTTCAAAATCAAACCTGTGGCTTGATGGATCAAGTTTCCTGGTGCTCTCAGAGCAAGGGGACAATGTGAAGGCAATCTGTTGTAGCGTGTTCATCAGTTGCCAAATATCAGCGGGGTTTTAACGTCAATACTTATTTATATTAAACATATTAGTTACTCGAGCATCTATCACACCTCTGGATTTTTTTTTTTTTACGGTTCATTTTTTTAAATCTTGGTTTTGATTTATCAGATGCCCTTTTTGTTAAAGATAATTTTGTAGTTAGTGAACATTTTTGGCTAGTGTGTAGTCTGCTATCATTGTTTTATTACTGATAGCAGTGTTACAATTTTCTTGGAAAAAAAGAAAGGAAATAAAATGAAGCAAATGTGTGTATTGTGTTTTTGTATTTTTATTTGCTTTAAGATAAGTCCATTGTATGAAAGCTAAAACAAATCAAGCTTGGTCATATCTGTCTTTATTTATAATGTACAATCAGACCTGCCCACCCTAGAGTAGAAGAAATTTATGTGTAAAAAATTTGTTGATAAGTAGTATTTTCTTACTATTCTGGGTATTCTTTTTGTAACCGCATAGCACAGAATATTAATTCTTAGTGTATTTTGATGGTGTACTTCACAGAAATCATGTGTTCAAAATACACTGGGTAAGCGGGTCTGTATAATGTACTGACATTAGTATGAGCATCAATCTAAGGTACACTATGGAAGGTCACAAAGTTATTTCCTCCATGTGAGGAGTAAAATTAATGTAGAAAACGTATCCTGAACTATAAAGTGAAGCAGAACATCAGAAGTTCATGAATTTTGTTTGCTTGCCATGCATTCATATTCTGTTTTTGTCCAGTAGCTCAATTGTTTGGGGTTTTATGCCATTGTCAATACTCAAGGTTATTTCACTCATATGATGCTGTACCATCCCCATGGAAGACAGAACTTTCCAGTGCATTCGATACATTATGAAGTAATAATCACGGAGCTAGATGGATAGCACACTATTTACAGGACAGATTGTTCGGTGTTAACACTGGGCTCGAGAACTGTACACTCACTGAAGAGCGGATATCTCTATGTATAAATCCTTTATTTTTAATCGGCTGATTAAACAAGATGATGTCTTCGAGGATGTCCAGAACTGGGTCAATTAGGTCCTGTCATATGGGTCAATTCAGATTACAGTTGTTTATAGTGGTATCTTAAGGTATTGGTCGTATAACTGGCTGTCTGAAAAACAACTTTGTCAGCAACCAATCAAAAGTTTGTATGAAGATTTAGGAAAAAAACAGCCAGTAGAGGATTCCAATTGGATGTTCAAAAGTAAACCTTGTTCTGGCAATCCTCGAGAAGCCAGCATTCATTTATCAGAGGCTATAAAAAATAATTTGTATATAGCCAATGGTCAGACACCGTAATAAGAGGGAAGTCTTTTTTTCAACAGTTGCAGGATTTAGATCTACATTAACAGTAATACTAAATACTACAGTGTAAACATGAAAATACCCCTTGCCCTGATTTTACGGCCATCTTGCGGTGTATTTTTTTAAATTTATCCGCACATGCAAAATCATCAATCGTCCTAACAAAATGAATTCAAAAGTTAATGTTATGCTGAGCAATACAGTTAAATAACCAAGAAATCTGTTAGCTGATTCTTGTTTTTGTGTCAAAATCTTCACTCTTAAACCTACAAAAGAGAACTATGGCAAACGAACCAAAAATATCTCTTGTCAACAGTTAATGAAACTATACCAAGTTGACCCAGAAAAACTGATCTACTGAGTAAAGACCAATCAATGTTGCTGTATTGATACTGAAAGTAACACATCTGAAGTTTGAAAAGGAAAGGTTATAATAAGGGAATTTTACTCAAAATAATTTCAGCATAGTGCAATGTTTCTATTTGACAACAATAAGCTTATACCTCATTTTTGTCATTTAACAGCTATGACAACAAATACACCCAAGGAAATGGGAGATACCTCGTCCTATGAATGATGATGCTGTGTTTCCATAGGGTTGCTATGGAGCCCACAGTATATATTCAGGGTTATTTTTTTTTTAAATATGCCAATATAGCAGTGTCTCACAAAAAGGGCAATACGTCTTCCCCGTACCAGGCCTGTGCTGTTGGGGAGAATGGTCAGAGTGGGGTTTCCCCAAGGTTATGCAAACTTCATTTAGGGGGACCTACTAGTACTTATAGGTTTCCCAAATTGTTTGTAGCATTCATCTAAATTTGCATTTTCTTACTGATTTAGACACATTTTGTCACCAGATAATCAATGATGTTTGTGTTTTAAAGAAATTTTGCTTTATTTTTCCCCAAAGGCACATTTCTGTATTTAAAAAAAATCACCTATTACCAGTGGAAAATGCAAATGTTAGGTTATCTGAGAAAATTTAAGAGGACCGATTTTGAGGTTATGCCATAAAAATTTACAGCACAAGCTTGCAGTACGGGTTTATATTCTCATAACAATGCATGATAACTCGAAATTTGAGGATCTGTAGAATAAGAGTCTATCATTTTTCCTATTACATTATCCATGCCCTATTCAATTTCCGTATTATAAACAAGGGATGATCATGTGTCGATTAACTACTGGGCGAAAAGAAATGATAAATACAAAACCAATTTAGTACAAAAGAATAGTTTATATTTATTTGACAACATTTGAGAAATACAACAATAGACAATTACAAAGTCTACAGTTAACCTCATTAATACTCCTCTCAGCCATGATAATCACTGATCAGTCTAGCTTATGTTTCTACTTGTCAGAGAAATTTTGAGCGATAAGAGATCAGAACTTTTAAATAATAATGAAAGTTTCCGATAATCAAATGAAAACTCTGCGTACATGTACATACAATATGCAGCAAATGGTTATACTAGAACTTGCTAGATTTGTATGGGGCAACGAGCTGTAAAACACCAGACTGTGAGGACACTTCAGTAAGCGATGAAATTAAATTCTTTGGCAGAACATTCATGTTATTGTACTAGTAAGTTCAAGTACAAAGCTTGACAGAACTGCCAGGAAATTAAGGAGCCTGCCACCGTTTAGACACTTAACTATCAATAGTATCACAAAAAATAGGAGAGTTAAATTAACAATTTGTTTGCTTGGTGTTTTACGCCATACTTCGTTCAAGTAATGGTGTACAAGCCTAATGGGTGGAGGTACAGTACACTGAATAAATAACCAAATGATTCATGGCTATGGTTCATGGATGGACATGATCACATCCTCTCCACAAGATGTTCCAGTGGTGTTGAAAGGATAGTCTGTCACAAGGCTGCCAAATTCAGACCCAGTTACTGTTAAGCGTGATGTGTCCACATTATTTGAACACAATGTAGGCTTGGTGTCAGACCCCAGTCTATATACGCTTAAAAAACAACTGATCCTGTATAATCATGAAAACATGTTGTGGATATCGTATTCACATGGGGTCTATTTTCGGTTATATATTAAGTGTACTGCAACAATACTTCACAGTTAACACATAGTGTCACTTGACACTATGTAGGTGCATAACATAGATCAATAAGAGAAAGCCAATGAACTGAATTTAATCTGCTTGCCAATGCTCCATAGTTTGAAATCAATAAATGTCTGGGGAGCCTTCCTCCATCAATCTGTTGACTATACATGTAAAAAAAGTTATGTGATTTCTGAAGAGCTGTCTTTGATTGGGGTTTCAGGTGATACTTAATGTTATCACATCCAAATCACACCATGCCAGTCCGATGGGTAAAAAACGAACCTGACAACTCCACAGATCAGCTTTATGTTCCCTGCTATGTTCAAGCTAACCAGAAAGCTCCTTCCAAATAACAAACGTTATCTTACAGAATCCAGTGCATTCTCAGGCCTGTGCTGTTATGGTGAACGGTCGAACGAGCTCGCCTGGTGCTCGCCCAGAGTGAAATTTGGGAAACCGGTTACAGGTTACCCAAAGTCATTCCAACAGTTGAATTTGTGTCTAGGCAAGCTGTTTTGGGTTACCCTACAAGATTTCGGGTAACCTCTTACAGGTTACCTAAGTAAATTTTACAGCACAGGCCTGATTCTTACATACATTGAGAGCAACAATACAAATGTGCAAGAATTTTCAGAGAACAGAATGTTTACACACAGAATTGGTCAAAGATTCACATAGCCCAAGTGTTTAACAATGTCGAGAATTTGAATTCACCTATCTTTTTCAATTACTCGTAGGTATCAAGCTTGCACTGGTTTGTGGTCCAACCTTCAATTTAACCTTAAGTGTTAAGTCCAATAAGTATAGAAACATCCATCTGCAAGATGGCTTTTTAAATATGGACAAATAAAGGCATAATAATTTAATATCATGAAGCAATCTTAACAAAAGCAGCGACAAAGCTGTTATTCACTTATTGATAATGGGGGTGTTGTTTGGAGAACCAAATAGAAGCCACGGAATGAAAAATTGGTGTTCGCTGAATTGCAGTTGTCTTGCACAGCAACTCCTTCTTACTGGCAGAGTATTATATGCTCCCTGCTTTAAGGTCTTCTAGAAATTTGCCAAGAGTGTTAACATTATTCACATGTTTCGCTTGCTTGACATATGCAAGGGTGTGACATTTCTACTCTTAATTTGCTGGTGTGTTGATTAAAGCTAGGTTGTTTCACTCATATTATGGTGGTGTCTCTTGGTGACAGGGTGAGGCACCTGTCACCCACAAGCTGCCTCACTGGAACAACAGTATGCCCGACCCAATACCACATGCAGTCGCTGTATACCAATTGAAACATGACACTTCGTTGACTGTTCCTTATGCTGCTGCAGAGAAAAGACAGGAAAACACAAACAGGTCTTGGCACACAATATTACCAGATACCATTAATAGTTTTGAACTGAAATGATCGAATCCACACCCAATAAAAATGAAGAAACAAAATCTCTTGACGTGGAGATGAAATATGGTCCAATAATGACTGGCCTTAATAACAATACTTTAAAGGCTTATTTATTCATCAGGAATATTTTGGTCCATGTAAGCCATTTAACAGCATATAATTCACTTAAGTTTACCTTGAATCATTCTCAACTCAAGAACAGGCTGTCCACAAATATATTAGATAGATCGTATGAATTGTTTTCAAACTACTGAGAATTGCATTGACATAACATAGATCTATCACTTGTCTTTCTAATCCAATGTATCCAACATTGAAGAATAAGTTAAGGTTCACCACTAAGATGTGGGAATTTCTCTGAATTTTTTAATCCGCTTCCATTCGCCAGTTGAATAGTTCATTTGGAAGAAGGAATCCACCATGACTTCTCTCTCTGTATTGTCTCCATGAAGGATCTTTTCAATGTTTTCACTCAATCGAATGTTTAATGTGTCGCCTTGTTGTGGACAGGGATTATCTGTGAAAGGGAAATAAATCAGAGAATTCAGAATCAATGACAGCAAAATACATTTTAATGTTACTTACCATCCACCAACCAATGCTGATAGATAAACCAAGATGTGAAGCATTTCCATAATGTTGCAAGTTAATTTTCCTCCAGTGCTAGATAAAGAAAATAATGCTACTCTTCAAACAAACTGTCCCAAGCCAGAGGGCACCAAATTTAAAGAATTATTGCAGCCTATAATGAACAGATTAATTCAACCAGATTACATACGACTATTCTTTACAGTTTATGAGCAATTCACACATTCTCATGATCAAAATTTTGGTTACATTGACCTTTAACCTAGGTGAATAGGATTTCACTGCCTGAGTACCAACAATTTAGCCCAAGTGGTTGAAAAATCAGGAAAGAGTTGGAGTGATCGCAAGAATTGCTAACATATAAAACACTGACCATACAATAATATCACTTTTTTCAGGAAAATAAAAAGATAAAACCATGTGAGGCATTAGTCTTTTGAGAATTAATTAGCAAAATAAATGTATATTTGTACTATCAGAGAATAGCTGAATACAATTCTGACCTCTTGATCCAGCCATGAATCCCAAGATTAAAGCTTTTTCGGGTCGAGTGACTTTGTTCGAATTTTTAAACATCTCCTGAGCCTCTAACATTTGCTCCCTCTATAAACAGAAACATAAAGATATGCATTTATAAACACAAACTATACTTAACATATGTTATCAAACTGGTGTATTGAATTTTATCGGAAGAAGACAAACTACGAAACAGAAGGCTGTTAATGCCGGTGAAATTATGGTCAACTATGAACAAAGGAAGCTTTGCAATGTTTGTAGCCATCATTTATTATAAGCTAACACTTGTGACCTCTTCCAGAAGGGTAAGATTTTGTCCACTAATGAGAGATGTGCATTTAGCTTTTTTTTGAACTTCCAAATTATCATCAAGTGCATGTTTAGCTTACCAATTAAAGAGCAATTTAATGAGTTTCACTAACCGTTAATGACAATCCTTTTTTAGTGGGCGCCTGTTGGACAGGTTGGACTGGCTGTGTTGGGGGAACAATAGGAGCTGAAGTAGACTTCTGAGCATTATTAACTTGAGGGTGTATCACAACGGGTTGACTCAGAGTAGGAACACTTTTTGATTGGACAATTTGATGGTGTAAATGCTGTTGTAAGTTGTCTCTCGCTTGTTGAGTGACTGCCGACAACATGCTGGCTGAAACACAGAACAAAAAAAAGTATAAATAATATCTGTGAACAATACAAATGAGAAACCACTTCTTATTAATTGGATCTCTTTGTGACATTAGTAATTTGACATATGGCCACAGTAGTTTGGTTTAACTCTTGACCTGGTTGCCCATAGCTGCTTATTCAGAAGGTAATAGTGAACTGAACACACTGTACTTACATGATGTAATAAGTTACTGAGTGTATTGCACTTACATGTACATGTTGTAATTAGTTACTGAGTGTACTGTGCTTACATCATGTAATAAAATACTGGGTATACTGTGCTTACATCATGTAATAAGTTACTAAGTGTACTGTACTTACATGATGTAATAAGTTATTGAGAGCACTGTACTTACATGATGTAATAAGTTACTGAGTGTATTGTACCTAGATGATGTAATCAGTTACTGAGTGTACTGTAGTTACATGAATGTAATAAGTTACTGAGTGTACTGTACTTACATGAATGTAATAAGTTATTGAGTGTACTGTACTTACATGATGTAATAAGTTACTGAGTGTACTGTACTTACATTATGTAATAATTTACTGAGTGTACTGTACCTAGATGATGTAATCAGTTACTGAGTGTACTGTAGTTACATGAATGTAATAAGTTACTGAGTGTACTGTACT
>JAVFBX010181480.1:0-14462 GCA_034783855.1 Mopalia kennerleyi
ACACGATTGATGCAATACTGAAACCAGATCAAAATAACTCCTCGGTATCTAGGGTAGCTGGGTTGTGGTGTTGTGGAATTAAATCTGACAAAATTCTATAACCAACCAACGTGTGGTCTGAGCGACCAATCAAAGAGCTGCTCTCAAATTTGGCAGTGACAATGTTCGTTGATTCAATACTCTTTAGTGAACTTAGAGACAGTGGCCGTTGATTGGCCCTAGCATTCCTGACTTCACCCATTATCCTTCAATATATAATTTGGCCAGATATGATTTCGACAAGCAAATATTTGATTCATTCAGGTTGCAATTCATCGTAACATCTATGGCACCGTCTTAATAAAAAAGTTTCTAATTTGGCCAAAATTCACTATTAAGTACCACTTACCACATGATATTTGCACCACGACAGTATGAGTTTCATTTGATCAACTATTGTATCGAACATATGATACTTAGAATGTGCAGCTCTGTCCTGCATATTAATGTGTCTTACGGTACAATAAGCTGTTGCCTGTAATGTAAATTACCCAGGCAAATCCGAATAACAGCTCATGATGGTTTTAGCTCATTTTGTTGACAGCATAATGTCGTTTGTTCTTATCACTATCGTTATATGAAGTACTAAATCTAACAGTTATATATACAGCCTAAATCACTGGCAGAATCGGTCAATTTTGGATTGTAGTTTGTGTCACGTGAAACGCACAAGGATAGATTTCGAAAGCAGATAAACAAATAACCTCAGACTACTTGAAGCAGACAAAGCAGAAACTGTACATTTAGTAAGGATTCCGAAAACGTCTTGCTCAGTACTTTTTCTATAAACACATTTGGTTAAAGAATGGAGGAAACTTTACCCTAGTATGTTTTCAAAACCGTTTGGCCTAATTTTCTTTTCATTGATGGACAAAGCTTAAACAATATTATCATTTCTTTTGCATGCATGTAGCCTACCTTTTAACCATGGTTACATTTTATATGTAAATTTACATGATCTACAGAACGGTAGAGGTGTCAAATGGGCATGTGTTCTGTTCTTGGGAATAATACAAGACGTCTCTGGTTTTTTTAATGTTTGCTAATGTTTGGTCTTGTTTTGATCTTTCTAAACAAAATATATCCACCGAGAATAATGTTTCTATGGTTTCACAAAATCCCACGTGATATCTCCCATGTGCGATAAGAACTACAATATAGATCCGTCAGGACGCATGGAAACATTTTAAAAATGAAAGAATTTGGCTGGTTGTGTCTTTTATATCGTAAATGAAGTTATAAATACCAACAGACTCCTGATATGCAGAAGTTTCTGACACTTCTGTTTGTCTGAGATAAAGAATAGAACTCGTTTAGCATATACTTACACATGAACCCAAGAAAAACAGGCGAAAACGTATCCCCACCGGTCTTCAGAGATCTGGCTATACTTGTTCTCTTGATTGAAAAGGCCGCCGTTTTACCTCCATTATAAGGTGTAGGCGGCTTGGCCAGGACCATGTTTAGTAGGGATACTCGCTATATCACCGTAAATTGCACGGTCGTTGACCGTGAAATTACAACTGTATAAATGCACCGGGATTTACATAGCTGCGGATCAATGCAATTCTTTTTTAAAGTTACTTACCAATTTTAATTCAACCAAAAATATGTTCCATTAAAATCTTGACCCATATTACACATGTGTTAGCAGCTGGATTTTCCCGTAACTGAGGCGTAGAGCTAACATGTAACTACCTGGTATCAGCGTGATACCATGGTTGTCTCCAACAGTTCCAGTCTGCCCTGAAAAGCTTGATGGCTACAAAATGACATGGGTTTTATTGTATGATCTAATAACTCAAATCCCGAGACGCGTGTTTTTTGTCAGTTGTCCTTCGTACACTTTTGGTGCAAGCGCACTAAACCCTCTACCTGGTCTACAAGTTAATGCGATTCTAGCAGTTTTCGGCTTCCCCAAAATGTTGCATTCCTTCCTCCAATGTATTGCGTATGGATGGCTTCGTCATAAATCGCGACCCTTTTAAGTGGCGATGTTTAGTGGATTACCAGAAATGGTACTGTCGGAACTGCGAATAGGGGAAATAGCTACCTGGTGTAGGTAATGAAAGGCTGCTAATCCATGCGTATCTTGTATAAGTTACTTAAAAATTTAATTATTCTTTAATAAAATTTTGTTCATTTTTAATTTGACCCATTTTAACACATTTAAACATCTTGTTGTAGCTGTACTTACCTCTGAGGGGCCATGACTTAGCCTATACTATGCCGCATGACTGTCTTGGACTAACTTTATGACGCACGTGTGTATTTCAGAGGTTCAGTTTGTATTACAACGGTAGACGATACTTCATAGATACATTATGCGAAAAGATAACCAACCACATCGATTCTGTTTGTTCACATACTCGGAATCTATCGGACGAACATTACCGTATTAAACCAGCTTTATACACATGTCGTTGCATCAATACCACATAGTTAACCGACCTATAGTAGCCAAGTTTTATAGATCTGTACATAACATCTTCCATTGTTTATACATCAAAGCTGTTACTTAAATATGAGCAAAACTATTATATATATATGTTATATATACGGATTGACTGTTACCATGTAAATTAATGTATTTAAGTCAAATAAACTATCATACACTACCTATTTCGTATGCCTTTGTTGTTTTGCTGTTATAAAGAAAGTGATTCGAGTTATGTAATAAAACAGAATAAATTCACCTTGGCGGCTACCATCAGTTACCCCATCAAAGCTATACATGGTATACTGTTTATAAACACTGAGTATACCGTGGTCAGGCAATATCAATTCAACTTCATTACAAACTTTATGAACCTATTGAATGTATGTGATTTATAGATGGCCTTCGTGTAAGGCGTAACCATTAGAGTCAGCAATTTGGACGTCACGACAGATCGTTGTAGCTGTTGACACACTATGCAATACTCTACAATTGTATTGTATATATATTTCTAAAAAAATCTCGCTGGTACAGGGTTACTTAATATACATTTTGAATAAATGAAGATAGAGAATAGTGGAGCATTATTATTTTTCTTCCATTACATTTAATAAAAATAACTGCATAAATCCACTGTTATAACTAAGTGAAAGGCGCATTGTCGCGCAGTGTAAATCCATGTTAAACCGGGAGACTAGCTGAATTATGATTTGTTGTCCAAGTGCGACTTAGTGTTGCAAGCTAAAGAAAAAAGGAATGAAATTAATTCGGGATTTATACACACGACGTACATGTAAGTGAAGTAGTGTACAACAGCAGTTTAACAAATGTAAACAATTTGGGGACGATACTAATACGTTGATATTGATGTGTATACTGTGTATTACACGTTGTTGAGGAAGGCCAATACGATATTACATATGTGTATTTGAGTATTTTAAGACAATGGCGTCTTTGGTATTCTGGCATAGCGCTAAGTTAGAGATTGGTATAGTTACGATAACTATGGAATAACGTTGAACTATATTTGTTGCAGCGCGGAGTCCATAACTCAAAAATGCAAACATACACAACACTATGGGTAACAACTAAATAAATAGGCCTGGGCGGTTGGGAAGGAGTTTCGTGTTGTCCCGATGCTCTCATAGGTATGGGGAAACATGAAGCCGATCTGTTTGAGATGTATTCGTATTGCACCCCGTGACGTCCTTTGTTGTCTTTGCTGCCAGTGGCGCCGAGGGTGGTCTCTAACACCGATTGACTGACGTGCCATCATATGACTGAAAAATCCTTTAGTACTGTGTTAAACCGAAACCAAACAAGCTTCTTGCATGAAAATCATTGGAATTATGACGATATTAATGAAAATCAGAATACTCTTAGGTATTTGGTTTCTGGATTAATGTAGAGTCTACATCTTACAGTAAATACACGACCTTCAGCTTTTGCCCAATTTGTTTGTTTCGCAGACATCATCGAATCGAACAGTAAGAATCTCTAACTTATGTCAACAGTTCACTTTAGAAACGGTTTTGCACAACAGGTTATTATCATTCTCAAAGAGTAAAAAACACACTGGGAATATCGTTTGCATTGTTTGATCATAAGGCATATGCTGTATTTACATACATGGTAATTTAATATTCAGACAAAGATATTTAATTGCGCACTCAACTAAAATCCCCTGTCTCAATTACCGTCTAGGGCAGGTACAAATAGCTGTATCAGTATGCATATGTATGTGATTTATCTCCCGCATATGTTAAAGTGTTGATGGGCACTCTAAACAACTCTCAACCAAGTGCCAACACAAAGACGTCTTAACAGCTTAGTCACTCGGAAGTATGCAAATACTGAGACCAAAGCAGCATCTCTAGTCCCAAAGGCATCATTAGGTTAATTTGTGTAATAGCAGCTTACCTCCCCTGAATTTATTATCTCCCCTTAACACTGTATTGATCAGTAGGTGTCTTCATACATATAAATCACGATATTTTAAAAGTGTTGCTTTATGACGACATCCTACTCGGGGAAATTACACATTAATTTCCTTGTCACGATTTGAACCACATCGTATGAACTGCACGTCTCGAACTGTCCTCGTTCATATGCTGTGACCACATGGTGGTTCAAAGTGTTCAACACTTCATTAATTAAACTTAACTCGTGTAACCAAGTTCTTCCATGATCTGCGATAAATGTGCAAACAACCGGAATTCAGCCATTGGTTGTTTGTGTTAAACCTACAGATCCCAGGCAAATCTTCATTGTGGCAGATTTCTATATTGGACTCAACATCTCACCACAATACACACGGTTTCATCAGCTGATTTAACTTTTGATGCCCCATGCATTGTATCCACATTTATCAATAATGTATTGTACGAGTGTGGACTCACCTACTGAATTGATTTTTATAAAACCATCTCAAATTCGCTTGATAAATTGTCTCAACATACGACCACACAACTGTTTTGTTATATCCTTAGAGAGGACAGGTAGCTATTCCAAAACGTTGTACCGTTATTTTAAATCAAAGTTCATTACAACAACAACGCCTAGTGAATCTAGTCTTCTTGGGACCCTTACTTGATTCAAGTGTTTCACTTCTCGGTGGGCAATTTTATCCAGTATTTCACTTCTCAGTTTTCGGTAGACAATTTAATGAATTATTCCAGATGAGTATCCCAGTTGCAATCATTTTATCCAGCGTTTTGAAAGAGTTGCATAAGGGTACATCTTCATTGAATCAAGAAAGACTCGTAACTCTATAGACACAGGGTCTAGTTAACGACTTCAAAAGGCTATGAAGTCCACAGGATAAAGTCACTCGATGGTTCGAAAATGATTGGCCGAATACTTTCCATATGGATCCAAATTTAATTGAAACCAAAATATTTTTCGCTTGTTGGCAAAGCAGTCCGGCATCAAACCAGATATTCCACGAGTTTCATCAATTCTGGAGTCATATAATCTTCCCATTATATATAGTCTTGAAGAGCAGCCGGCGAAGCTGAACTGAAGGTCAGTCAGTTTACAAAAACGTCAATTTACTTGATTATCTTCCGCTGATGTCGTCATCCCATCTTTCAATGTTTGTAAAATAAACTTTATTGCCAATTTATAAATCTCCTCTATACTTTCCGTGTAAGCGTCTCCAAGCGTCAACTTGATGGCGTCCAGAAAGGGCTGTTCCATATGCTAAAGAAATAAAAGAGAAATTAAACAGAATTTAGTCAAAAGCATAATATAATATATTTTCTCTCTGTGACACCTGACAAAATATCTGCTTATATATATTGAATGTAAAGTTATCAATTATAATGTTTGCTGTCTACTTAGTCACAGTTAGCATTTCAATTATATGACAACATTACAGTGCTGGCTTTGTATGTATGACTTAGTGTGCTTTTGTCGATGCTGTGTAATAATATTAATAATATGACACGCTGGAACTTGTTTCCCCGCTAACAGAAAACAGCGCAACCGTAAAATATTATATTGAGTAAACTGATTAAATAAAATAATAATACTTATTCATCATATCCATGTAGGCCTATGTCATATCAAGGTAATTCGCTACAAATTGTTTATCACACTTATGGTCTGACGTAAAGCCAGACTAAACAGTCTCGATTGGTTTGGAAAATTTACCAATCAAAGAGCCGCTTCCCAAACCTGGTATGTAAATGCCTAACTTTCCGCTGACCAGCCGGCGTTAACGGATTTATAGCATCTATATATTGGCGATACATCACAACCCGCAACAAAATATATTAGTGATGCAGTTTTACCTTGTCTCAGAGTTAGATGGGTTTTTATTGGACAGCTAAGCACCGTTTGGCGAATCTCTGCGTCACAATTACCACAAACGAAAAGCAGAGCGCTTTCTTGGTCTGATTTAAATCAGATGCAGACGAGGTAGCGCTGTGTATTAGTCTGAAGGGCAGTTTCGGAGACCTATTGGGATTTATAATGTGAGCCGACACAAATCGACTATCCTGTTTTTTCCGAGGCACTTGCAAGGAACTTCACTGTGCGTTAACATCTATTTACGTCTCTAGTTGTGCGATATAGACTTGCTTGTTTTCTTGCGATTTTATGCCGTACGATTATTTCATACATTTTACGGCATGCCAGCACAATGCGTGAACGAAACCAGCAAGGTGCTGAACAAACAATGAGATGACAGAACTTTAACCAAAGAGACTCAAAACACATTTGTTTCGTGTCGCACATGTCGCAACACAGCTGTAGTTGTTAATTCTGATAGGCTTAACATAGCCGTAACATAATTTGCTTGTTTGATTGGGGTTTATCTCCGCACTTAATTTTTTCCAATAATCTGTTGTGGGTGATCTAGTCCGAGGTGTGAAATTCCTAAGGGAGATGTCCGGGTTCTTTTTGGCATAGTGCTCATCGAGCTTTGAGTGTCTTGCATTACTTTCGACTTAAATCCCACACAGAAATCGACCCACGGCCATCAGAATCAGGCACCAAATTGCCAGCAACTCAGCCAATAGGCTATCTGCACATCGTTGTAAATTCAATACTTCGTCTTATCCAACGATGCGGTAAACTTGTCACCGTCTGTTAGTCGTCTCCACTGTGGTGCGGGGATCGTTTCATTCATCCGTTGAATCCATTACTATCAGCTACGAGCTCACAGCATTTTAGGATAAAAAATATACGGCTTCAAAGCTTGCATAAACTAAATACTGTGCTATAAGCTGCAAATGTTCCAATGGATACTTTACCAAATAAGCACTGTGATTGGTAGATGTTGAAATGTTTGAATGTTTTTAATGTACTTCAGGCTATTAGGCCCATCTCACAGCGCTTCAGCACAATCGATGATTAGACATCAATAGTGACTAAGATAACGAAGAAATTAAAATTAGCTGCAGTAATACGTGAAGCACACTTTAACACCACAGGACATTGCAACATATCCGCTTCGTGTCATTATATTGTTATATTTACAATTCATAATGTTGATATGTTGACCACAGAAAGACCCATATGAATATATAAATAGGAAAACTCATTTAATAACAAAATTTGACTTAAGGTCTTGCTGGACCCCTTGGTCGATTTTCAGAACACCGGCTGTATTTAGTCTATTATGCAGAAAAGTATAAATCTGAACCATATATACGTAGATATTTTTGGAAAGCTTGAGTACTTAGGATTATATATATGTGAATGTGGTGAAAATCTAATTATTATTTCTAAAAATAATGCAAAATGAGTAAATGTCAGCAGAAAAAAATAGACTGCATATTTCATGGTTTATTTCTCGAAGTGCAATAACGATAACAATAGTCCCTGAACTATTAAACGGTGCCTCATTTTGTTTAAAATTTTGATTAGAATGATCAGAATGGATTCTTTTTGTCTATCCCACCTTTGTAAGTCTTATAAAAACGTAAAATACAACTTTCAGAAAACATTTTAAAAAGTCAAGGACCAACTTCTAACCAATGAGGCACTGTGGACTAGATTGCATTGTGCTCTTTACAATGGTACAAATGTGACGCTCCTAACATGAACAGTTTTCTAGAAATACGCCTTAGAAAACGTAGAGTCAGAAATAAACAGTTACAATTTTGCGACTTGAATGTATGATCAAGTGAAAACTAAATTAAAGGTTCCAATTTAACTGTTTTTAATTAGAATTACGAATAATTTTTTTCACCAACATATAGTTGGAATGCCTAACTTTTAATTCAAGCGATACAATAAAATGGTTCATTTTGAGCCCATGCCAGGGGTCCAGCAAGACCTTAACGATTTCAAACAGAGATGCACGAAATACGTTTTTGCTGTTTTTTTGTTTCCTCTATTTTTCGCAACATAGTACTAAGGATAAATGCCTAATCTCTGGCTATTATTTTACTTACAGCAAAAAATTTTGCATTTTGAATAAGCGCTTTACGTCATAAATAACATTGTAATTTTGGTTGAATTAAACCACCATAGAACAAGAAACGGGTACAATACATAAGAGTATATATATATAAGAGTCCCCGATATAACAGAAGATCCGTTCATGGTGCCTGAACTCCGAAGGCACTGGTACACGGTAACATGCTTATAGGCACAGGGAATGCATACTCTTAGGCAACTATTGTATTTATTACAATGATTTCTGCACACGAAAGATACAGAATTAATAAAATCTCATTCAGACTTGTTTATATTGCCTAGATTTTGGTATATTCTTTAAGAAATTAAAATTTCACATTAGTAACTCATTTTGCTCTTCAGTTTTGTTTACTTTAACACATTATTGCGACAAAAAAACTAGGTTAGAAAAAAAACCCTGAATGACATTTCTTGGGTTGAAATAATGTACTGTATGTAATTGTAATTTGTTGACATTAGTATTGTAAAAGAAAAGGCAATTTGAAAAAGAGGTATTCTAGGACTACGTTATTTATATATCGTACTTCAAAAATAAAAGGCTGAAACATAAAAAAAACACAATTCATTAGAGACTGGAGTATCCTTAAAGTCACATATATTTAACAGCCTATGAAGGAAATATCGATAAGGATGAGTATCGCGAGGGTTATTCCCCTTTCTAAGCATGTTTTAATGTATAAATAGTCTACTCTTAATTATCGTAAAACAAACAAGGAAATGCAAGCGACACAGTAATTCGTCAGTGTAAATCAACATTTAAGAAAATATTAACGTGCAGAAATGGGTACGCTCATGCATCGTTTCGATTTAAAGGGGATTTACTAGCGTCTTTTTTCTCTGGAAAGTTCAGTTCTAGTTTAATCAAGCATAACCGATGTTAACATCTATTTAAGGTTCCCCTCGCTTTATTCTGGTGCCTGGAGAAATGTGGAGGTTAGAGTATCCTTAAAGTTATACAATATACAACAACGAACAGCAGTAGATAATCTAAACAGAATCCGCTTGAATGAAAATGCCAGTACAACAAATTCTTCTGGTAAATATCAAAATACTGACGACTCGGCGAATCTGTCTTATTCTCTCCTATCCAACTATTGGTTGATTTGTTTCGGCAACATTATCTGGTGTTAATTGTCTTGTGGTAAAAATTGTGACACCCGCTCATTTAAGTTAACATGAAAGTTAAATCTACCCACAACTTCACAAGGTGCAGAGTAGTTGCAGGGTCTGTAATGTTTTTTTTATTTTTTGGGATAAGTAAGAGGAGGTGGGAGGGGGGGGGGGGGGAGGAGGGAATGGGGGTGGTGGACGTTGTGGTGATATCATGTACCGTTCATACAATTATAAATATGATTAGCCTAGTTACTAGATTAGCTCAGAACGCTGCACGTAACGGTCTCAATACACTAAATCATTTGGCTAAAAATTTATAAAAATAACTTACCCAGAATAAATTTGGAATAAATCCATGGAACTTATTGTGTGTGGACCCAGTTTTGTAGAGTAAATCAACAACGTAATCCAGATTGTCTAAGTGTGAGAAAGCTTCGTCCAGTGTTGTCATCACTAAGGTAGCATGGTTCTCAAAAAGTTCATTCTCACGCATGTCATTGGCATTCGCGAGTTCCTTAAATCCACGAAATAACTCCTTTAGCTCAGCATTTTCTTGAAATAATCTGGAATTTGAAAAAAAATTCAGTTGATGAAAAGTTTCTGAAATTGAAAGAAACTAATAAAGGGGAGTCTACTCTGTTCATCTTAAACAACTGACAAGGTTGATGATTGAGATACACAGGGTAGATCGATAAATAGCCTTCCTTGGTTTTGATTAAATTGTATCCAACGCCAGCGAAATATAGCGGTACTTGTAAGTGTAAACTGCGGTGTTAGCTTCTTGAAAGCTAGTTGTCACCTTTTTGCGTATGTGGGCATTCGGTGTTATATGTTGCTTCAAATAAAGGAAAACATGCCGGAGTATATATAACAAGTTGCAAACAAAAGGGTGAAGAATTCATTTTTCTTTACAAAAAATACAGCGTTAAATGTTAGCATTTTCGGATTCATGCAAACGAAAAACAAAATTCCTAGCTGACTGATAATCCAATTAAATAAAAAGGCACTGTGTAATTGACAAATATAATTGTCATTTGTACATTTCCGTATATAAATCAGTTATTGCGCGCTGGTTTGGTATCTTGGGCCAGATATTGAATGTTTGAAATGTGAATCAATAAAAGAGGGCCAAAAATAGTAAAACAACATACATGTAGCCTAACATTGAACCCTAGGTTGTAAACAGATACCCAAGAATTGTTAAAAAGACAGTCTTTGGTTACAGTAGCAATTGACCGTGTGTGAAATTGATCACAAGCTCTATTAATACAATTGGTAGATATATTTAAGGTAACGCAAATAAAAGGTTTAAATGTCAGCTAAATTCCCGATACACACAAATCATATGATGAAAGCTCTTGCAAATCAACCATGTTTTGTTCCCAGGTTTTTGATGGTCTATATAGCGTAAAAAGGCCATGGTTCAGCATTCTTATAGTTTTATTCTAAATTTGATTTTGGTTGAGTTTATCGATTTATTGTGGACACGATTTGGAGTTAGCTTTTTATTTGATTCGTGAGTATGAAGTTATAATACTCAAGTCACGCATATGCATGCCGACGTTGCGCAATAATAAAAAATAGTAGGGATAATTTTAGGGATAATTAAAAGAAAAATTAGGGTTGACCATCATATAATGGATATGATAATACGCGGATGAGTTGTCCATCATTTGTGAATGAGGGGCCGAAGATTTAAGCATGCAGGTTTTATAAATATGGTTTATTTTGGTCAATACGCCATAAGTTATTACTATTTTAAAACATGAGGGTTGATTGGAAACAACTCATTTAACATATCAAATGATTTGTGTGAAACATATATTTTATATTTGATCACCCCCCATTGCAAAACTACAATAATGTCCTTCTAGATTGTCCCATTTCAAATATGGGTAGGTAAACCTCGCGTGACTCTCCTTGCCGAGATAAAATAACTACATATACGCTCGGCAGTTATAAATATATGAATTTGCGCCACAAAAGTACATTTTACTCGGCACAAGCCTATTTACCGGCATATGCACAATGTCCCTAAACTAAAAAAAAAGAAAACCTTACAATTTAAATAATATTAATTTCCAAAATTAACTCAGAGAATGCAAATTTTATTTAGAAGTCACTTTTTTCTCAACCTGACACAGATGGAACCTAAAGATTCCCTACACACGCAGACTATGATTATCAGTTAATCTGAGAAAAGAATGCATTTCGTAATAACGCCGTATAAAGGGCATTCTTGCAGTATTGCATTCAATCTGTGTGACGTAACAGTTTCCCCCTCGTGAATGCGTTCTAGTCCATTGTTCTCTATTATACATGTACCTAGATGGGAGTTCTGTGTCTCTGATTGTCTATCATATCATGTAGCCTTATCTAGAGTTACAGAGTTTGAGCTCGACTATAACCGTGTAATTTTAAGTTTTTACACTTACCGACCTTTATGTGTTCAATTAACTACTGTCCAATAAAGTTTTATAATCTGAACGCTGTGATACATTTTGTATGTCAATTGCGACCTTAAATAGTCCAGTTGCCGCGTTAAAAAGTGGAACATCTCCGTCCAAGTACATGTTGTGATGCCGCCATATTTCTAGCCTGGTCCCCTTCTCCCACAATGCATCATGCTACACGAGATTCCATGCACCGTAGAGCAATTGCACGATTAGAAGCGCTCAAACTCAGTAGCTAACATGTACCATGGTTGAAGTCCTTATGCTACCAATGTGAATAGTATAGAAGTTATAACAAATTGTTGCAAAATTCACGTTCGTCGTATTTAATTGTACCCGTTCGACGGTTTGCTAATGATAGGGGAAAAGGCCTCACTCATTTCCCTTACGAAACCAATGACAAGAAACGAGACAACCAAATGAAGTATATATCCACAGTACAATTGACACCGCAAGGCGAAACAACTGGGTTCGGCGTTGCCTTGGCATCAAGCCGCTGGATAGAAGACGATACCACCAATATGATGTTGGTATATCTCACATCTAGTTCAGAGCCTGGAGAAAATCATTTTAATCTTTAATGAACCTTGGATTGTGAAACGTACAACCTCAAGTTGTCGAGATGTGTATAATACAGAATTTGTTTTAACATTGCCATTTAATAAGGAAGTGTTTAATCCTGACTATGCTACAGAGAAGCTAACTGGCATGAAGGACTACGGACGAAGAAATGAACAAATTGTCCATAAACATAGAATCATCTCACAACCTAACCCTGTCAATTGAAATCTGGATCCATGTAGAAATGTAATGACATATGAGGTCGGTGTGTCAGTAGAAAGCGCCGCCACCTTGAAATAATGACGAAATGTCGAAATGCAGTATCACAAGATGTGTTATAATCGATAAAACAAACAAATAAGGCGATATAACAATCATAATCGTGCGTACGCATCCTTAGCTTTTTATAAATAGTGCCCCTCTCTAGAAGGAAGCAACGAGACAAGGAGAAAGAGAAGACGACAGGAAAGAAGAAATATTAAATCAGACAAATAAGAAGCCAATGATGATGTCTTGTCAGCATTTTTGTAGTCGGTATAGGTAGTCCATGACTTATAGATGTTGTATTATTGACATACGCGATTTTAAATGAAGTTATGTGATTTGATTGTTTGGAATATCACAAACAATGGTGGTAATTTGCAAAATGCACAAGTTATAGTCATTTTGTCACTAATTTCTCAAACAAATTGTGACAGAGGTGATAACTATAGAGATACATTGAGCACGCAGCAATATATGATGTTAATTCTTCTCAGTTGCTATATTGACCTCAATCCTAAATATTTCAAAATATTCAAGGAAGTTTTAGCTGCATCTTCAAGCAATGTAATATAAACGCACTGAAACAGAAGCTTAACAATTTGCTGAACAATACACTGTAGATTCATTGTCTTTAGTCTTGATTTAAATTATAATAAACAAATTCAGCCTATTGACTTTGAAGAAGAGAATTTTGCTCCCAATCACGAAACCAGTCACATATTACCAAATCAGAATTACACGGTTTCCAAATACCGTATAAGTTTATTTCCTTAGACTAGTTTACATTCTGTAGCAAAACAAAATTATGACAGACATGGGACTCGTTCTGGCCCAAAGAAAACTTTTTTCTCTACGTCTACTCTACGTCAAGCTAACAGAATGAAAATTTCATTATGCCTACTGTATAGAATAGATTGTAATTGTAATAAACAAAGGGATAGTGAATAAAAGTCCGCCACATATTATAAACTTCTCTTACTGTCAGCAGTTGTGGCAGCAATATCGACAAATAAATATTTTATTGTCAGCAAAATATAGTTGTAAAAAGCACACAGTCGTGTTCGGGTTTGATAGTAAAATAAACATTGTCGTTGATATAGTAATACTAGCAGTCTTTATTCTTTATCTTAAGCCTACACAGTTCATTAAGACGCAGATACTGGTACACAGTAGTCTGATGACGGACATAATGTTACATTGGTTTATTTATGTAAACAGCCAGATGTCTTAACAACTATATTAAAACTAAATTAAAACTAGACAAAAATGTAAAACATATATTGAACCATTTCCAACGTGCAACGCTTGAAAGAGGGAAAAAATAAATATAATACACCTTGATGTTATTGATATCAAACTTGGAAAAGTTTTAAATTGTCAAGTCAGTCGGAAACTGATGACTTCCTAGTTTTGAATATATGTGAGACGAAAGAGACTTTAATTATCTCCCTTACAATTTTTTCAATGACGTAATGACCTCCAAATCAGCCTTGGAGATATTTTACGTATTAGCCCGCCGCGAAAACAGAATAATATATACTCAGTCAAAAAAGAAACTTCACACTCATAAATTTCTAAATATTTTCTTGAAAACTTAATACAAGAGATATTATTATTATTATTAGAGGTAAATGTGTTGTCAAAGACATCATGACACACAGCAACTC
>JAVFBX010181491.1:0-14462 GCA_034783855.1 Mopalia kennerleyi
CTTTTCTCGCCTTTTACGATCGACCGAGGAAGCCGAGGGAGTATTCTGCAGGGCCTGCTGGTGTTAAACGGCCCACCTGCTCCCCCACGGGGGACCAGGCTTGTGACCCATGCCTGGAACATGTAGACGGTACATCCAAGTAGGATATGAAGTAAGCAGATATGCTGCCTGTGGATGACAATTACAAGACACAATAAAAAAGACATCACAACAGATCTGCTTCATGTTGCACATTAGCTCTGTGAGGACCTGAGCAGCAGGGAGTTCCCTCTAAGTTTAATTGTGGAGACATGTGTTGGAATACTTATGTACTTACACAGGCACAAATTCTATGATGGTATTTATCAGATAAAACCCTTCATGATCGTGAGTTTTTGATGCAATCAATTTCTGGAACACTCCTAAAACACCTTTCTGAAAATACAAATGAAATTGTTATAATATGTTACTTAACATTCAATTTAACAACCTAATCTTTTTTATTTTATTTCTTTTTTTCTTTGATGTTTTCCCTACATGTATATTATATTTTTTATGCTTGAGCACAAACTCAAAAGATTAAACGATTGATTAATCAATTTGTTGGCGTCTGTGTTCCACACCATTCTCAAGAAAAGTTAACAAAAACTACAGTGGTGTATTTCAACAATAGTTTACACTAAAGCAACTATAAAATGTGACATGTTCTCCTTTGTTTGAAAAAAATCTAGCTCGACTGCCTTGTGAAGTCAGAATTGCTACCCTCCAAACAGAGATTCCTTTAGCCCAGGATTTTCTGTGGCACGGGACAAATCTCCAGGAAATTGCTCCATGTTTGGCAAGCTTGCGACATGACTTGACAAAAATTGTCAATGCATATGACAAACTGGTTTTGTGGCCTATGCCTTACAGTGGTAAAAAAAAGCTTAAATTTCTATGTAGTTTTTAATCAAAGCCATTTTGATAAAAAACATTATGCCAAATGAACTTAACGTTTGGCCAAAATTAAATATTTGGAGATAAAACCACTTCAACTCCAACAAAATTCTGTTTGACAATTGTCATCCTTAGTGTACATGAAGGTTCACTCCCATCGAATTTCTCATAAATTAACCGCCATGTCTTGCGATTAGGTATTCGAGAGAACTCACTCAAAGGTCTCGTTCAAATTCGGGATAAATTTTGTTGTCACTTACCAGTTTCTCTGCTTCGACCAATGATGCACCCTGTCGGAGATAAGCCTGAACTAGACGAACCAGCGGAGGAATATTTCCCGGTCTCTCCCATAGTACAGGATTCAGAAGGAAGGGAAATAACTCCATATATGTGTTAGACAAAGCCCCCTTGTGAAGCTCTATCAATATGGATACAACTTGGAATACATAAGGTAGGAATTCTGAAAATAAAAGTGTTAACTTAATTTACTTGTATACTGAACAAAACATATCATTATCATTTCAGCTATTGCTGTGGAGTTTTATTATAGGTGATTATTGAAGAGTTAAAATTTTGCAATTCCTTTCTCGAATCCTTATCCATAACCTTGATTGACTTGTCTAACATGGTACGTATTTGAATTGTATTTGACAAGTTGCTACACAAACAGATTTTAGTTGTTTTGTTTGATTTGAGTTTGATGTCATACTCAAGTTTATTTCACTTATATATCACTTCACACTGTTATTTGTTAAATATAGTAGCAAATGATAGGAAACCTTGTAAAAATTCAAAACCACCCCCACAATTGCTGGAGGTACATCATGTGATTCACTCATATACCCGAAGGTCGACAGGCCGACTTGGAACCTGTGGCAGCACATAGATCTACACAAACAGGAGCCTTTTAATTGATTGATTGGTCTTTAGCACACTACTGCATGGTATTTAACCAGTTTTTTCTTTCCTTTAAAGTAAATAGCTTCACAGGCAAACATATAAAATATTTAAAGGTTTCCACATTTAAAAGAAAAAATGTGGTGCACTTTTCCTGTAATGTTTAATTGTAAAAACAGATATGATGCAAACAAACTCAAATTAAAAAAAAAATTCAAATGAAAACTTACACTGATGTACCTTCACAAGCAAGCCTATAAAATGTTAAAAGTTTTCCTACGGTTGGAAAAAAAATGTCACACTTTTGCGTAATGTAAGAATTGTAAAAACATATATGATGCAAACTCTGAACTCAAATTTATAAAAAATCTTAAAATGAAAAGCAACACTGATGTGCAACAGTAATAAAATATTAATTGTTTTATTTTTTAAAATACTAAAATAACTAGGAATTTTACTCCAGTTTAGTAAAATATTCACATCTCCTTACCTTGAACATCTAGCTTGAGGATACCGGTAAATGATGGGAATAAAGCCTCCTCAAAACTCCGGACAGCCTCAGGGTTTGCCTTACATGTAGAGCGGATACAGATACACAGGGACTCGAATAGGTAATGGTTAAAATGAGGTTTACTGGGATTCTGAAAGTGAAAGTAAGATACATCTTTAACATAAACGTAGCTAGTTGCAAACAATAAAAATTTAAGATGACAACCCCAAAATTTTGCCATCAAAATATGAAATTTACACATGAACACATTACTTTTGTATTTCAGTTTCATATTTAGGAAAATAAACACCAAATACACAGCTATAGAAGGCATTTCTGAAAGCACCCAGAAAAAAAAATTGTGAGCAAAGTTCAAGACTGGGATCGGTTGATCGATCATATATTGTTTTTTTGATTGATTGTTGTTTTATGTAATGCTTAACAATATTTCACCTATATGATGGTGCTGTAGATTGCTTTTCAACAAAGTGCCTAAGATCATTTCAATTAAACAGATGTTCAACGAAGCAGCAATGAAATGTTATAAATTCCTAATAACATTACCATTAAATGACACATGTTTTTCTGGCTTGGATTATAAATGTTCCTCCATTGCTAAGTAAATGAACCAAAATGGCAATTTTTGACACCATACTTTTGATTTCTTGCTAAGTCTCAGTTCCAGACCATCATCATAACAACATACCTTGCTGACATCTTGTAGTTTTTGTGTGAGATACTTTAATATTTCTTCAACCATTGGCAAGATCTGATCTTGAAGCATGGACAAACTTCTCATTATTGCTGTAACACAAAAGAAAAGATCGGTTGAGATCTTTGGTGAATGTAAATATTACTGGCAATGAAAGTGTCTAATAAACTCTGACCAACCCATTGGTTGGATTATTTGTTTGATTGGGGTTTAACCTTGTACTCAAGGGTATTTCACTAATTTGAAGACGGGATTGTCCACCTCACACTGTACCTAGCCTATTTACAATGGAAAACCGAGAGGAAACCTCATAAAAACTACCCCCATGATTGCCAGAGCCACATCGTGTGACTCACTCATATACCTGATGGTAAGAAAAACGGACTTGATACCGTGAACGGTACATCGGAGTAGGATTCGTAAGGGCACTCGCTAACCCATGTTTGAGGGCTCTGACCCATTGGCTATCAGAGTCTAGATGATAGAGTGCTAACACACAAAAGCTTACATTTTACTTCAAATGTACATACATTAAAAACATCTTTCATGTCCACGTTAACAAATTACTCTTTAACCAATGAGAAATCATTTTGTTAACATGGGGAAAGGGGGGATTAGGGGAAATTGTCGGTTATTTAACTTATTTCTCGACTAAACTGTTGATATTAAAGGAAACCGATCTGACCACCTTGCCTCACACACATTTCCAAAGACTTTCTCAAGTTTTATTTTAATTAATTTTAATTCTTGGTGTTAAATTCATGCTTAAGTCGATTCTGCTTACATGACTGTGATGACCTCACTATAAACACAGCAATAAAATATTTACTGGAAAATTAATTTCCCTCTTGTTTTGAGGCAATCCATAATAATTTATTTGTTTCCCGTAACCCTACCTACCCCAAAAAATTCCAGGCAAAAAAAAAAGAAAATTGAATACAATGCCATTAAAAAAGTGAAATAGCTTACAGCAAGGCCGAAAATAACAAGTACATGTATAATTTTTTTTATTCAGATATTCAAAAGTGTTTTTTATGTTACTAGTTAAAAAAAAATAAAAATAATATTAAAAAAAATCCTAACTACCTACTCACTTTTAAATATTATTGTTTCAGGAAACAAATGTATTATTTTAGACAACCTAACGACAATCCTAGAATTCATCAAGTACACTGACGAGTGGAACATCCCTGAGCTGTTTGAGATTGACCGGTGTTTTACACCGTACTTAACAGTATTTCACTTATAGGACAGTGGTGTATTCCAACAATAATTGATACTAGCACAACCAAGATGGAAAGTGTTTCAATACTGTTGGAAAGTTAATTTTCCTCCAGTGCTAACTGAGCGATTTGAGAACGATTTGAGAACCCTGTCTACCCACCTTTCATGATGTATTCGTTTTCACCTGATGCTGGATGCTGCATGGCACCGAACAAGCTTACAATCAGTTCATGTGCACTGGCCTGGAGGTCTGTTATAGTGATCCTAAAATTAAACCCCATATAGATGATAATATTAAATATTATTTAAGGCTGACAACTGGTTGTGATTTTTTCATGTTTTTTTATTTTTTTTTTCAGGCAGCATTATTTTAAGAATTTGTTCTAACTTTATTAGAGAGTATTATCCAAAAGTAATGAAGTTTGGGCAGAAATTTTGAAAATCGGAAAGCAAAAAATGTTTAGCCTCATGAAATATTTTGACCTGATGTTTAAAGAAATAGAACAATTTTTACCATCGGCTGCTTGTTCTCAAAACTTGTATGAATAGACACCAGTGGTCAATTGTTATTGTGTACACTATAATCATACCATTCCATGTGAACCAGCTACCTTGCTGTTTAAACTGCTCCCACATTCAACCAATCAGGAATAGGGGTCCAAAATCCATCCATGAAAAATTTAATTATATCTACTCGAGACTCTTTTGTCATAAATTTGATTGATGGATTGGTGTTTTACGCTTTATTTTATTTGACAGTTGTTGGCACTTACGATGCCGCTCCAGTTGGGGTTTTTACTGTGAGTATCCTCTCTATGGTGTGAGCCGCATATGTATGGACAACCGGGCTCTTCCCTTGGAGAGATTTAATTAACACAGGGAACGCAGCTACTAGTACTTCTTTAGGTAACTGAAAAATAAAGTGTGGAGATAAAGACAAGGGTCCGGTTGTTCAAAGCTCCGTTATCTTTACAGCCCGTCAGAGGACGTCGCGTCAAAAAGAAATAGTCATCACGTCATAATATAAATTTATTGTTACGCAATGTCATGTAACTGTCCGTAAATTTAACTGAGCTTTGGGCAACCGGTCCAAGGTCTTCATTAAAACACGAACGGTCAGTGTAAGGTTAAGAACATTAAAAAAAAACTATAAACATCTTTAACCTGCTCACAGTGACTTATACAATCTTCTCATCAATAAAGTTAATTTTACTCTTATCTTCAGTCAAACAACTGACAGAAATTTCCGTTTGTTTGTATGTTTGTTTGACTGGGGTTTAGCGTCATATTCAAGGGTATTTTATTTATACAACAGATTGTCCACTTCACACTGTTGCTTGCCTCATTATTGCAGAAAACCGAGAAAAAAGCTCATAAAAAGCATTCCTGCGATTGCCAGAGTCACATCACATGACTCAACAGAAATTTCCGAATTTGTTTCACAGTCGGAATGAGTCCTTGGACCAACAATGATATACATTCATAGATTATATTTGTGTTTTCATGACACTTATATCACTGGCTGCTGTAAGAAACACACAAGGTAGTTTCAAAAGCACACTAGTGTTTGTTTGTTTGATTAACATGATACTCAAGGGTATTTCACTTATATGATTCAGATTGTCCACTTGACATTGTTCCTTGGTTAAATAGGATGGAAACCCGAGTGGAAACCTCGTTAAATCACTAAGGCACAGCCAAAGGCCCAATAATATATTAAACCATAGTACATAAAATATGTAATGACCTACCTGATTTCTGAAGACCATTAAGTACTTCAAACCATCAGCTCTTAACACTGGTTGCTCATCAACTGTAATACAAATAAAGAATAAAATGTAAAATTGGGTGTAAATAAAAAAAATTTAAAAATAAATAAATAAGTGATACCATTCTATATAAGTCACAGATTTGACAGCAGCACAGTTTAACAGTATTTCGTTGTTTTGGGGATAAATTGAACAGATTCTTGTTTTAAAAATTGCTCTGGTTGAAACACGCATACCCACAACCCTCTGAGTCAGGCAACAAATCATCAACATAGACCACTCCGCCATCCGACATTCACCAAAAATTTTCTGACTTAAAATTTGTTCAAACTAAGAAAGTGTCAGTCCAAAAATAACAAAAAACTGTATATATTCAATTTCTAAAGGACCAAAATAAAAAGCATTTATCAGTAGTTTGTTCGGACATTTCATTGTGAATTGACACCATTTTGACTATTTATCTATGACCAGACAATGGGTACGACAAACAGACATGCTTATTGACTCACTTTTACCGTGACAAATATATATATTGTTTACTTACTATTAGGGTTATGTAGATGAGGGACTATTTGATTGGTGTAAAACTCCTCCACGTTTACCAGATTACTGCTCTTGGTCACACCATGCTGTAATACAACAATATGTCAACGGTCAAATTCAATATTAACTAAATCAGAACTATGTTTTTGTTTAAAATGTTCAAACAACCAAGCTGTACCCTTTTAATTGGTTTAAATTTAGGCCGGATGGAAGCTGATATTTCAAGGTTACTTTGTGAGATATTTACTTACAGATATAAGGTAATAAGCTAAACAAAACAAAATCCTGATAATTTTTTTAAAATTTAATCTGATTTAATTCATACCTACCTAGATCGGCTGTTGTGTTGTAAGATAACAGTCAATTTCGTTTATAATTCGATAGCACCATTTAGCAAGAGGTGAATAAAGCATCAAAACAATTTTTTTTATCTTTTCTAAGAATCTAGAAAATTTATAATTGAATAATTGGTCCTTGGAGTCCCCGACACAATGTGTGAGCCCTTCAAATGACTCAGTATTGATTTTATGGACGAAAGAGTATGAAGAGTGGACAAAACCCTACAGCAAAAGGTTTTGATTGGTTGATTTTGTCTGTTTGGTTGGGGTTCCATGTCATACTCATAAGTATTTCACTTATATGACAGCGGATTGCCCACTTCATACTGCTCCCCGCCTAATTACTGTGCAAAACCGTTAGAAAACCCCCTTAAAAACATCCCTGCAATTGCCAGAGCCACATGGTTGTTTGATTTGGGTTTAACATCATACTTAGGGGTATTTCACTTATATGACGACATTGTCCACTTCATAATTTTCCTTGCGAAAAACATACCAGTGATTGCCAGACACACCACACGCGACTCCTTCATATACCCGAAGTTGACAGGACCCTGTCTACATATTAGTTCACTTTGATTCACTTTGCAAAAGACAATATGATGAGACTCTGACAGGGACATGGAATGTTTCAACACTTTGCTTACAACCTTTGCTTTACTGAAAGTAGCCATTACATTACATAGCTCCTAACCTTTTGTGTTTGAGCTTTAGCAGCCAGTGATGTGACCAGATAAATAGCGACATCTTTACTCTTCCACTTGTTCACAGGATCCTTAGAAAACTCCTGAGGCAAAGAAAAACAGAAAAAATAATAAAATTTAAAAATGGCATGTTATATTTCTAAAAATTGATCACACTGGCCCAAGGATGTCAATTGATTAAAACTGATGAATCATCGCATATTTCCAGATAAACAACCAGAGAAAAGTTTCTCAACAGACCATAATCTTGAGTTGTTATGGGTAACCTACAGACATCTGGAGAGAAGGTAATGTCAATGTACATGGTATAGATAGTTTGTCTTAAAGGTCTTCCCAAATGGGTTTTAAATCAGATTTAAAGAGACTCAATTCCAAAGATAATATTGCCAACTAATTTTTAAAAAATATCACGTATTTTTCAGATTCATAGATTTGTTTTTATTCACTTACAAACTTGCAACTTTGCAAACAAGTTATTCAAGCTGTGACGTAAGCAGGGGAAATTTTCGTCCGAACAATCTAGTTGGATAATGCCGAGTCCGTACCGGAAATTCAGGATTCATTGGAGAATAATTAAATGGCGGCGATGTTTATATAGATACTAGTCACTTGTTCTTTTCTCCTGATGACGTCACTCGCTATCACTGAGCTGTATGTGCTAATAAATGTTATATGTTTAAATCCCAATTTCTCCATAAGTTCGCCGATTTTTTTAATGAAACAAATTGAATATCGTCCAGTGGACATTGAATTATTTTTATAAGTTTTCTAGGTATCAACCATTTGGGAAGACCTTTAAGCTGGAGAATAAACTTAATTTGAGACATCATTTTAACGCATCATTTTTAAAAAAACTCAATTCAGACTCCATTTCTTATGTTTAGGTATGATAAAAATAAATAGTTGGATGTTACAAAATGAAAACAATTCAATATGACCCTAAAAAAGCTAAATTTTGTTCATTAAAAACTCAATATTTGGACATCTATGAACCCCTGAGAGAATCCATCAAATCCAAATATGACTTGTGGTGTCGATCTCATTTGACATAGTTAGTAAAGTGTGTAGATCCCACATAAAAAATAACAGAACAGCTGGACCTTAAACCTTAAGCCCATGAACAGTTGAACTGTAAATAAAACAAATACTAAATTCCTAAAATATCACACAGCTCATATTACTGGAGAGTTTGTGTCACAATATAACATTGTCAAACAAACTTTGCACCACTTATATACCATACTATTGTCCTCAGTAAAGTTTGGGAGGAGACAAATATTATTTTAGTTTTATTTTAATAGATGATTTCATATTAAAGATAGCTTGTACGTATTGCAGAAAGAAGTAAAAATAGAATATTTAATAAAAATGATAACTTCGCTTTTACTCAACGCTGGGGTATTTTAGTTTTATTCTGTCATCACAAGAATATCTTCTGATAATTTAATGATAAATTGTGTCAAAATAACTAAGTTATCGTTTTAAGAAGCTTTTCTAGACACTTCACCACAAAACACTGCGTGTGTGTTTTTAAAATTATTCAGGGAACACCTTCTAAATTACATCTAGAAAAGGTGCATGCGGCTGCTTGGTAGATGAGAATAGGTCTAACATATCCTGATCTCCTGATGGTGGCATAATAAATGCTGAAATATTGAGTCAAAATGAAGTTATCGTTTTTCGGAATTACACTACATGTGTATTATGTTAAACTCTTCAGTGGAGCTAATTGTTTCAGGTCTAACATATATCATGTTAATCAGGTTATATTTTTCTATAGCTGAAGATAACTATCTTACCGATGTAAAATTCAAGTGAATAGATAAACATAATTCAGTTATTTCGAAAAAATTTTATCATATTTTAGAGCATGATAAAAAAAAAATGATCTTAATTTCTGACCAAAAAAAAAAAATTATTTCAATGAAGAAAAGGTAGTCTTGGAAACAGATACAAAGGAAATTGTATCCAGTCCCAGAATGCAATGCTTCATTAGCTTAGACTAGATGGCTTTAACATGTGCTGTCAAGCAGCAGAGTGGGTGAAAATTGCCGTTCCTAAGTAAATTGGGGTGTGTTCATCCATAAGAATTGTGGCACAAGATACAAAATTAACAATAAATATAGCCTGGGTATTGAATTTTTCCACTATCACTACCAAAATTGTTCATCCCAATATACCTTGAACTCATCTTCTGAAGCGAACAATAGATTTCAGATAAAATAGCTGAAAAACTATCTGCTTAAATATGTTCATGTTCAATTATTTTTTTATCTTGATCATCTTGTATTATGAGCCTGTATTATATTAATCTCAAAGCGAGTTCAATTCTAGGACAAAATATATGTCTCTAGGTGTGTAGCCAGAAGAACAAGCCTGTCTGGTACATGTACTAATCAATGTTGACCATGGTCTCTTGTTCAGGTCTTGAGAAGGATTTATTTGTTTGTTTGATGGGTTTGTGTGACCTACTTGAGTTTATTTAACTCACGTAATGGAGTACCAGCCCAATGGGTGAAAGAAACCACTCTCAACACCATTGCCACCCAAAGCAAAGACAAGACAAGACAAGACAGGGCCATCACATGCACTGTAGCACTGTGGACTGAGCCACAAGGTAGCAGGACAGTGAATTGGAGAAATCTGTTCATGCCATCACTACAAATTACAATGAGATTGATTGATTGGTGTTTTATGTCGTGCTTAAGGGTATTTCACTTATATGACGGCGGTGAATTCCAACAATAATTTACACTAGCACAACCAAGTTGTGAAGTGTTTTCATAATGTTGGAAAGATAATCTTCCTCCAGTGGTAAGTAAAGGCAGCATTGCTACTCTTCAAACAAACTGTCCTTAGACAGAGGGACGAATTACACAGAGATAGTGCATCCTATTGAATTAAGGTGCATGTGGATATTGTTCAATTTAATCACTACACCATTGTTACTAGTTCATATACACTCCTCCGTTTTCCTCGAGATCTTTATTGCAACAAAATACAGTTCAAAGGTTACAGAAAGTCTATAATCACATGACAAAACAGAGCTGTAGACATTTGTTGGGTAAACAAGTCAAACAGAGTTTACACAACAAACAGAGGCAAAGAGCTTATGTTTACCAAAGGTAACATGTCAAAAAAAGTTTAAAGATCGAACAGAGAAGTTTTTCTTCTTGGGATAAATATGATACAGGCCTACTATGAAGTCAAATGAAATAGTTGTGTGACAGCCGTGAGTTCTGGGTCAGTACCTAAAAATAAAAGCTGAAGAGAAAAAAACCCTGTTACTTTGAAGGTGTACTTGCTAATAGCCGCATCACTCAGAGAGCAATTAGCTCAGGAAGCTCAGGAAAAAATGTGGAAAGCTCAAAACTTTTTTAAAAAGTAAAAAAGTATTAAAATGTAACAAAGGATATCAGTAAATGCTGATATTTCTTGTAAGCACATAGCAACAAGTCTCACTATGTCTTCCTCTGTCTTACATGTATAAGGATTGGTTATTCGTCTAAATGCCGTTGCAAAAAGACTCGCCGTAGTGTCATTTCATCGTCAAATGAGTGAAGTAAACCAGCCTAGTCATAAAACAAGACTCAGATCAGCTATGGATTCCCCTTTGACTTTGAGAATACCAAGGCAACGCAAAGCTCCTTCAAATCAACTATTTCCAAAAAAGGGGTACATTGCATGTGGACTCTGCTATTCACTAAGAGACTTAGTCACCGGATATATTTCAGTATTTTCTTGGGGTTTAACATCAAACTTACGAGTATTTCACTTATAGGACACGTTCATTATCTATAACTTCCCTGTGTTTTTTTAGTGATACCTTGATATCTAAGATATAAAAAAGTTGATATTTTGATGACTTTAATAGCACTCCCCTTCAATGACACCTTAATGAGTGCTTAATACTCTGCTATCACTAAGACACTACATGTATCACCAGATATATTTCAGTATTTTCTTGGGGTTTAACATCATACTTAAGAGTATTTCACTTATACAACACTTCCATTATCTGAAATCTGAGTGGTGACATTGACATGTAAGATGTTAAGTTTTGATGACTTTAAAGCACTCACCTTCAATGACCACCTTGATGAGTTGTGATATTTCTCCTACAGTATTTGTGAATGTACAGATAAAAATTCCTCCATCGTTACGCTGGATATTGGTGATCTCCACGTGATTTCCCTTGAGTCGGATGCGAAGTGAGCTATAAAGTGGACGGGCATCTTTCCTCCAGGAAATCGTTGGTTGTGGCGATCCTGTCCCGTCACAAAATAGAGACACGGAATCACCTTGGCGTAAGAGCAGGAACTTTGGCGAACTGTTTTCAATCCGTGGTGGGGCTGAAAGTTAAAAATACAAATTTGAGATTTGAAAACCAAGAGGTATCAAGAAATTGAACACAATATTTTTCCAAAAAAAAAAAGAAGCCATTTCAGTCAGGAAGTATATCTTGTTCTGAAGAAGAATCAGAAAATATTTGCATCCTTTATAAGTAAGTCTCTAAAAAGGCAAAGAAAGTCAGTAATTTCTTTTTTCAATTCTGAATTATGGCCAGACACAATTATGGGTCTGGAATATCACTGACCAATTGCCATCTGCAAGAAAAGATGTTCACAGAATGCGAATTTCACATAGATTTACTACACCTTTGAGTGGAGTTGGAAAGACAATTTGTTATGATTCTCCTTAGAATTAAAACCTTTATACCGTTTGCATGTTCACATATTAATACATAATGTTATATACTAGTCACAAAATCAAACAATGACAAACATGCTATTTGTATTTTGTCTATGCCTATATTGGTGGCATATTAAAACTGTAATACATTAGTTATCCACTCTTTGTTGGTTTTGATGATGGAATGATAAATATGTCCTTTTTAGTCCGAATACATTTATTTTTGTATACCTTTTCAAATCCTCCAGTTTAAAAGTCAACGAGGTCACTGATAGTGAATCACCAAAAGACATCTGTAAAGCACTCGTTAAGTTAAATTGAGCACTAGCCGTAAAACACTAGTAATGTCAAAAAGGTAGTTTTCCGTGGTTTCTCTTGTCAATCTAAAGCCTCGTTTGCCTTAAATTCCAAGCAATTTAGTTCAAAGTGGAACTAGTCTTGCAGGAGATTAAACGGATTGGGAAAGAGAAGCATCGATGGGTCCAGGCCTAATGTAGCCCCTTAAGATGCAAACTGAGTCAGGATTTTTTTTGTACCCAGTTCTCATTTACGATCTCCAAGCAAACAATGTCTCTCAAATATCACTGACCAATTTGCCATATACTTGTTAGAAAAGATGTTAACAGGGGAGACGAGAATGAAAATCGTTCTGAGCTCACAATACACTTCGCACTGTCACCTATGAAAAACACCGGCGAGTGGAGAAGAGGAAAACACCCAAATCCAATTTAGAAGCATTGTCATAACCATTAACAGATTTCCTAGGTAGTTTATGGATTTAATTTCTGTATTAACTGTAGATTAACTCTTAAGTTAATACAGAAATAAAATCCACAAACGATGGATTTCTAAGATTTTTATGGAAATCATGGATTTAATTTTTGTATTAACTTTAGATAAACTCTACAGTTAATACAGAAATAAAATCCATAAACCATTGATTTCTAAGATTTTTATGGAAATTATGGATTTAATTTTTGTATTAACTTTAGATTAACTCTAAAGTTAATACAGAAATAAAATCCATAAACCATGGATCTCCATGGATTTTAATGGAAATTATGGATTTAATTGGAAATCCACTTTAAACTTTAAATTCAATTAACTAAATGTTTTGTTTCGCTTGTCATTATTGTTAACTGAATCCTTTTTTCTTTGTTTTCAGATTGCTTTTTCTCAGAATATGTTTGTTGTCGTAACTTTTCCACTGATCCAGTGTGAATATCAACAGCCTGTTAAAATAAGGTTCAACAATCACCAAGGACATTGAAAAACCTCTTACACTGATCATGGACCCGACGTGTCGATGCTGTCAAAAAGTTAGTTTTATTACTGTTCCGATCTCCGGTTTTGTTTCCTTTAAATCCCAAACAATTTAGTTTAAAACGTCAAAAAAACTCTTTCAGGAGATATATGTAAATGGATTGATAGGAAGAAGCCTGAGAGTGTCTCAGCTTAATGCAGCCTCTAAACATCCAGGAATTTTTTTCTCCAATTCTCATTTAGGGTCGAGCCCAGCGGTGTCTGTCACATAGCACTGACCAATTGCCATTTGAAAGAAACGATGTTATACCAGATGGGAAGAGGATGGAAAGTGGTTCAATTCTCCACACTCTCCTTTCTCGCAGAGATTTATAACACCTCTGAGTGTAGAAAACAGACCAATTTACAAAGAGTCTCTGTGGAGTTAATGCCAACCCAAGCAGTCACAATCAATCAGACAGAAAACTGCAGCACGAACAAAGTGAAACCCCCTTTACCCACAACATTTATTTGTCTGAATTAACCTCAAGAAAATCACAGAGAGCACCACAGAGAAAAGACAAAATGCTGATGGTTTCTTTGAAGCAAAATGAAATAAAAAATAGATAAAAACTTTTTTCATATTGAACATACTGAAAATTCGGCTATTACATTACTAAATTGAATGACTACCTGACTGACTGCATGACTGATTGAGTATTGGTTTTGTTTATTTGATTGGGATTTTATGCCGTACTTAAGGGTATTTCACTGATATGACAATGGATTGTCCACTTAATTATGCCTCAAATCTCAAATCGGATGAAAACCAAGAGGAAACCTAATGAAACCCACCCCTGCACAGGGGTTGAAAATTAGGGATTTCCCAGGTTGCCCTAAAGCCCAATCTACAATTTGTTTGGTTGCCCTGTCCTA
>JAVFBX010181502.1:0-14461 GCA_034783855.1 Mopalia kennerleyi
ATAAATTCGAGATTATTCAGTTTAATTAAGAACGAAAAAAACCTTTTATCCATATACTCTACGGTCTTCGAGAAAAGTGTTGCCTAGAATAATAATAATAATAATAATAACAATCCCTCCGATTTCAATAGGTATTCCAAGTAAACTTGGAAACCTAATAATTCCCTGAAAACGAAAGTGACTCCCACATCTGGAATCGTGTGAACAGCATATATCAACTTGTTTAGGAAAATGAGCGGAATTACAGTAATCTCCATAGTTTTCCCCATATTGGCCAATACTGCGTCGTTTTGTTTGTCTTTACCAATTTCATTTCACAACAAATATGCAGCATAAGAACGGTGTGTAACGTGCAATAACATGCAGTACGCCATGTGTGTATACTATACTAAACATTGTAAAACAAGAAAATCTGGGTTTCAAGATGTAACATGAGATAGGAATATTTGTTCCAAAGAATATTGAATTCGATATAATTTAGCTCAAGAGCAAGCTTCAAAATATTTGGACCAGGAAAAACAAACGTCCTTTTTTCGAAAAGCCCAGGCTTTTCGAAAAAAGGACGTTTGTTTTTGTAAAACATTGATATATTGAAAAGGCAAAATAGTTACCAAAGCTGTTGCAGTCGTAATTTTTGATCCCCCTGCTGCACCGGTTACCATTTTGAGAGCACCCGATTTATCCAAAATGATTGCGGGGCACATTGAAGACAAAGGCCGCTTTCCGGGCTGTATAAAATTGGCTGGAGACGGTGCTATGCCGAAAGCATTTGTTAAATTCGGAGACGAAAAATCATCCATTTCGTCATTAAATATAATTCCTGTGCGGCTTCCGATCACTCCTGATCCAAAACTGAAAATATAACAGAACGAGTACATTTCTCAGTTTTAATACCAATTGAACCGAATTTGCTAGTGATTAAAGTGTTTAATACAAACGCTGTTCAGCGGTGAATCAGTATGTTAACTAATTCGTTTACCTTCATAGTGTAAAATACTGCCCATAAAACGTGAAAAGTCGCTTTTGGACATCACCGAGTGACCCTCTGCTTTCTAGCACTCTAAACCTTCATATCAATGTACAAAATAAAAGATTGATTGGTTGATTGATTCATTAAGTGGTGGCTTACGCTATGGTAAAAGGGGATTCACCAGTTACTCTAGGAGTACTTTAATAATAAGTTTATTCACAAATAAAACAATAGACTGTGAAGATACTGGCTCTACGGAATACTGTAATACTATTCATCCAGGGCCAAGTGAAGACAGTACTATTATATTTGAAATACAGCCAAACGGCCACATTTCTAGCATGTGATAAGTCATCAAATTCTATATTCGTAAAACGTTATTGATCTTTTGGAAACAACATACCAAAGCTCTATATCTTCAGTGGTTCGTGTAATTTTCAAGCTATATATAGGATATTCAATAAATTCTCCCCGATAGACTGGCCCTATGGCTATAAGGGCAGTTTGTTTGAAGAGTAGCAATGCTGTCTTTACTTAGCACTGGAAGAAAATTACCTTTCCAACATGATGGAAATGCTTCACATCTTGGTTGTGCTAGTGTTGGAATTGTTGGAATATATAAGTGAAATACTCTTAAGCACGTCGTAAGCACCCAATCAATCAATCAATCATTCCCCGATAGACTACTCCTGTAGAGTGTGACAATAGCAATATCCACAAATCATCCGTAAGTCGCACCGCTTGTAAATATTCTTTAATAAATTCCTTACTATAGATTAACAGTGCTGGTGACAGAAACAGAGTTGCCGTCTGTGTCCGTTAGAGAAAGATGGGCTGTGCCAGGGTTTACTGTATCTTCGAAAGTCCCACCATAGTGGGATGGCGAATATGTCCTGGCATCTGATATCAGCTTCCGGAGGCTCTCACCGTAATCACGTGATGTCATGTTCGCCTCCAACTGCGAGAAAAATTACATAAAATGATTTTTTCAGAAAAATAAAAAGGAGGACTAAATATACGATTCAACTGAGTTGACAACCAGAAAATAGATAGTGGCCATACAAATTGACCGAACATCCAGTAACCTTAACAGAGCAGACCTGGTTAAATTCTGTTAGACTTTCGTGTCCAAGTTCAATTGCTAATCATTGGCATATATATTTAGTTACCTGTAAACTTTCTCATCAGAAAACAAACCGATGGACATATGGTAATCGTTTGAAAATGAAGGTTATGTCATTGGTGTTTTAGCCGATACGCAAATTTGTCCCAATTTGAAACTGTATAGATACTTGTGCTGGTGTATGATTTTCATTTCGTTTCATTTTATTTACCAGAAAGAGCAGCAAAACATAATAACTATTATAACGGGTAATACAGTAATAAAAAATAATTAGCACCGGAGTCGAGCAACAATGACAACAGTGTAAAACTTTTCTATTGTATTATTTTCTCTTTGAAAATTCCACCGTTGCAACTCATCAAAGACACTGTATTACGTAATTAAACAATACATCATTTGGAGAGAACATAAATAAAGGTTACATGCACTTATATTCAAAAATAAATATTTATTAAAATCTGGCGGGAAAAGAAACCCCGAGGGGCTTATTATATCCCATAAGTAGGTAGCGAGGCTGATTATCGTGATATAATATTATATTTCTATAAAATAAAGCTGCTCGTAATAACCCAGGGATATACAATGAATGATGTTCGCAGTTGAGAAGAAAGAACAGTTCGTTCCATTCAAAAGGGTCTTTAATTCTGAGAGAATACAACGTTAAATTTGTTCTATGGTATGGCCTATGGGGATTTAAAGATGTTGTTCGAGTAGGGTACTGGTGGACATATGTCTGTTTAGTAAAGTAAGTTTGAAGGAATATAGGCAAAAGGTCCGGCTGGTAAATAAACTTGAATGCAAGATGATTAATTTGATAATTGATTAATTAGTGTTATGGGCAGGAGTTTGTATTTGAGAAATAAGGGAGATGTATGTTCCTATCTGTCTGATAAGGTTATCAGTAGAACTGCTCGTTTTTGAAGATTGATCAAATGAGTTTGACAAGTATTAAAATGTGTATACACAGGAGGCCTTTCACGTATCTTAATTTATTGAGTGGATGATAAAATATGCAATTTATGCGTCTACAAAATTGTTCAATTGCCGTTTGTCTATTGTTCATTAGATGTCCAGCTATATGGGCATAGATTGTTTCATATCTCTGCAATTGTGTAGAGACAATTTCTAACTGATGGTCTATTTGTTTAATCTATGGCAATTGGAATCGTGTAGCTCTAAACTAAAGGCTATATGTCACAAACAGTCCTGCTGTCTTCACTTAGCACTGGAAGGGAGGACTTGCAACACAAAACATTGCAACAGAGCAAAACAATTAACCTGTTCGAATTTTTACCATTGGAGCACAAAAATACTTTAATACGATGCTAAATACCAATCAATGAACCCAATCAGCTAAACAGACTTCTTTCAGTGCCATTTATAACTGCTGTATGCTTGGAATCGATGCCTGGATACATAATGACGTTTTGAAAACAAACTACCATTAGAAATCATATATTGTGTGGTTATAATGTGTGACAGATAACATATAAATGTTACTAGCCAAGTGGTGAATATATACCAACATGGTAGATTCGATTGATTGATATACATTTCACTTTCATTACGGTCATATATTCTACTTCAGTACAATTATTAAACCGTGCAATGCGAATTGGTTTGCTCTGTTAGAAAATTTATCTTCCTTCAGTATAAGAATAGCGTAAAGGCAGCATGTGAGTACGACCGGAAGTTATAACATACCAGCCTTACGCGCAGTGCCAAGCCTGAAGTCAATCAGAATGAACATACGGGTTTGGTAACAGGCTGATAGATAGGCATGTCATAGATAAGTGGAAAAGCATTTAGGTCCGAATCTAATAGAGACATATAATACATTGTGAGCGTTGTGCATGGATACATTAATACTGACTTGTGATACATCCACGAAATCCGAATCGCCCAAATTGCTGCGCATGGCATAAGCGAATTTCATTGCCTCCGTGATCCTGTGGTAGGTCAACACCGTGTTCTCCAAACTTGACAGAGATTTATTGTTCAGTTCGTATCCTTTAAAACAAATGAAGTGAGTCGGTGTTAAGTAAGAATTAAAAATATATCATTTGTACAAAGGTTCAAAGAAGCATTGAATGGTACATCTAACCTATAGCGCTAAAAGTGGAACATCCTTAATAACGCAAAGAAGACTTAAAAATAGACGGGTCATACAGATTATAAGAGAATGGTTCTTGTTTAACTATACAATTTCGTGGAGGTAGTTAAGCAGACCTACTTTCGAGGTTAAGCCAATCACGCCCACCTCTTCTCCGGAAATCTGCGAAGATTTAGTTTGATTGGTCGAGGTTTTTCGCCGCACTTACTGTGAAATTTGTTTGTTTAGAATAAGCCGAATGAAAACAAACCTTAAAGGAGAAGGCACGCGATTTTACAGTGGGTTTTGGTCGTCTTTAAATACCATTTTAGTAACAGCCCTCAGATCAAGGAACTAATTAAAATTAAGTTAGTAATTAAACTAGTACAAACCGGAAGTGACGTACATAGTGCAAGTGGCCCACAACATATCGTATGTATTGCAGTGTTAAACGTATGAATATATCATTAATGACATGATTTATGCCTGCCTACATGGATGTGAGAATTATGAAATGATTATTGCTATTTCCTGAGAGATTCTGTTTTTAAGGCAGTGGCTGGTAAAAATCAGAAAGAAAGATTTGCCAGTAAATGAATCATTTGACAGGTTAAAGAACTTGAGACTGTGTGTTACACGTTTTGTGCCACCCGATTAAGAAAGGGACCTAGCTTCAGCACGGATTGTCTGAGTTAACAAAAAATGGCGTAGGCCTATATATCGTGTGTGTTTCCTTTTGCCCAGAACAAAAGGCTCAAATGGTGCTATCCCGAAGCGTGAGGTGCCTCGACGCCAGGCAGAAAGTAGGCAGGGCAGTTTTGCCTCGGGTTCAGCGAGTCAACAAACTAGAGAAAGACGCTGAGCTTTTCACTGACCCCGGCCCAGCATCAGTAAGGTAGCCCAGATCAATTACCTAAACTGAGTACTGATATGAACAGTTTTAGTTCCCCATTCATGCTAACACCTGTTAAATTAAACTTTCTTTTCCATTTTGAGGTCATTATTGTAATGATATATACGTTTTCAGATCATACGATCTAACATTTCAGATCATTACACCATGCCAATGCTTGTCTTCTGTGCGACTTGTCGTGCATACTGTATAATACGAATCTATAAGCATTCGCATCTAGGCCAGCCTATGCCGCATCTGTCGTTCTTTAACTTAAATCGTTCTTCCTGGCTTCTAGTTCTTACTAGTTCTACCAATAATTTGGTACAAAACTGTACGGTAATAATTCTGCCTGATAGGAAAATTCGGAGAAGAACTTGACGCGGATGTAATAGTTTTAGCGTAGCTATAGCATATGAAATAGTGTTGTAATTGTGTGTCACTTGCACCACGTACGTCACTTCCGGTTTGTAAAATTCGAATTACGAGCGTTATATTATTTGTACTTGGTTGTGCTAGCGTCCGTTATTGTTGGAATACATCGCTGTCATTTAAGTAAAATTCCCTTGAAAACAGCGTAAAACACCAATCAATCCATCAAATTTTTAACTAAATTTAGCTTATGCCACCAGATAAGTTGGACAATTTCGTAACCGTGCAGCAGCAACAATTTATTAAAAAAAGCAATGAGCAATAAGGAGAATTAATATCCAGGGTTAAGGAGAATCAATATACAGGGTTGAGGAAAATTAATAAACAGGGTTGAGGAGAATTAATATACAGGGTTGAGGAGAATTAATATCCAGGGTTGTTTAATTCCCAGTGTTGAGGAGAATTAATATCCAAGGTGGAGGAGAATTAATATCCAGGGTTAGGGAGAATCAATATTCAGGACTGAGGGTAATTAATATCCAGGGTTGAGGAGAATTTATATACAGGTTTTGAGAAGAATTGCCATCCAGGGTTGATAATAATTAATATAGAGGGTTGAGGATATTTAGTATATATGTATATATATATATATATAGATATGGCCGTTTCTTTTGAGTCTGGCATAAATATTCCCTTAGTATCTATTAAACCCAAAATAGCTTCATTTAATTTGTAAGTGGCACGTTTATCATTTTCAACTCTACCCGCGAATAAATTACTAATACTTGGAGATTGGCCAATTTGCTTTATAACGGTACTGTTTATGGACGCCCCGGTGAAGCCTAATACCTGATACTTGCACAGTTAGAAAATGTAACAAATAAACAACCTAACCCTAACCACATATCCAGTCCTTCTGTTGTTGGTCAATCTGTTTGGAAGATTTTATCCCCAGATACGCAACTTATAATATTAAAATATATATACTGAGGGTACATTAACCAAAAACAGGAGAACAATATGACTCCTCATGAATATTGTATAACAAGCGTAAAGTGTGCATCATCCAAATACATTGAAAATTATCGCTTGAAATTTGGAACATATATTTTTTATGGGTGATAAAAACATGAACTACATTGATCAGACGGAGGAGAGATTATTTTAGATCCCTTATCTTTTCTGGTTTCTGGTCAATGGTCGTAATTCGAAAAGATCATTTCCATGTGTGATTCCGTTTGTCTGTTCAACTTTTGAAATTATATTACCTTCTAGTATATTTAAGATTAGACTGATCACTCCTCCGCTAGAAGGCGCTGGCGGTGAGTATACGGTAAGACCATCGTCCAAAGTTAGCTTTACGGGAGTCTTCCATTTGGCTCTATAGTTTAATAAATCAGATTTTGTAATTATTCCACCTGTAAAAAAAAAAAGGTATATAAATGAAATAAATAAATACATACGTAAATCCATAACGAAATAAACGACGTAAAACAGAAGAAAACAACGTCAAAAAATACAAAGACTTTACCATCGTCTTGGAAATTGTTCTTAAAATCGGCATGCATGTTTGTCATCAGTGTAAAAGGGTAATATGAATTACCAATCAAACATTCAAGTGCTACCCTTTCGCTTTTAACCAATGACAATTGACGGAAAGCTGGAAAGACAGCTTCTGGAAGTCATTCCGCTTTATTCGCAGTGCCGTAACGAAAGAAGCTCTATCTCGCCTCTCATATCGAAGGCGGGCGTGAAACACACGAATAATCAAGTGAAAAGGATCATCAATTATATGTCTCGGATAATTTCGTCTTTGTCAAGTCGAACCCTTCGGTTGTGGTTTATTATTTTCACTGTTGAGCTTCATTTCTTGATAACTGAATATAAGGTAGGAACATATGAGATTTTTTGTTCTATTTCCTGTAATTTTTCACATGTAAAATGACACAAATGACAGCCAAAACAAGAGTTCGACAATATACAGCTGGAAGTCATAGAAGTAAAACACCTTCGCTTACGATTTAAAACACCATGAATACATGTGCGAAAATCTTTACATGTCTAACACAAAGCATACATCAATGCCGAAATGTGACGTGATGAATATCTTTTTTTATCTTAGCAAAATGAACTACATTTATATCACACTAAATATCCCGCAAACCAAATACCTGCTTCCTGCACATCTTGGACGACTTTATCAGCAAGAGAACCGTTGTAGAAACTATTCCCCCCTTCGATTGCTATTTCACGCAAGGTCCTAGCTAAACTGGGCAATTTCATGATATCCCCCTCTCTCAATGGTTGTCCTGTGTTTGGGTTGGTAAAAAGATCTCTAAAAGCAAACAGAACATAGTTCATACCACACCTGTGCACTTATTGAAGTGTGTTCATATATAAACAGTCAGTGTTAACGAACGTAAGATCTTGCTGGATCTCTGAATCGAGGTTTTAGGAAGATTATTATTTTTATCCTTGTATGTATGCAAATATTTTTTGGAAAGCATGGATAAACCAGATTAGATAATTATGTTGCTGTTGCGAATATCAAATAATGCGGTTTGAAATATTTTTTAAATTAAACTAAAATCAACAGAAAAAATATAGTCCATCCATGATGGTTTATCTCTCTGGGTGAAATGATTATAAATTGATTGTGTTTAGCGGAATAGCCCTTAAAAAATAATAAATTGTCTGGGAACCACTAAATAACGATATTGAATGTGACAAGTTCGCTGGAAATTACAATCTATTGATTGATTTGTTGCATGGTGTTCAAGATCGCGGCGTATACACTTATTGAACTTTGACACCTACAGTAGTTAGCCACATCGTCACCACTGCAACATGAGTTGCGATTAATTTAACGTTATACATAAGTTAACCGTCTTTATAAGTATATGCCACAATTACGTCCACTATCGTCCCTAACAATTTTAGCAACTGATCCGAAATAAATAAAAAAAAACACCTGAAACTTAAAGGGGGAAACAAATATAGGCCTAAAAAGTGAGTGCCTGTAAAAATGTACACTATGTTTGATATTTTCATACAACTTATATTTAGTTTATTGACAACTGGAAAACAATACGGCATATTAAAACCCAAGTGGAGACATTTCATCGGGGCCTCCAAGTTTGACCAAATCTGTCCACTACAAGAATCTGAGAATGTAAAAGACATTTAACATTAGCACCTCCTCATAAATGAAAATTTTATACGACAAGTGCTGTTATATGCGGTATTTTTGGTGGCAAATAAACAAATTTAACTTGTATGAAACTATCAAATATATTCCACATTTGTTTATGGCATTCACTTGCTACATTGTATCTGGTGTAAAACACTAATCAATCAATCAATTAATCACTTGTTATATTTGTCCCTCCCCCTCCAGCTTTTAATGCAGGTGTCTTAATATTAATGTCAAATTATTGTTCTGTTCGTCCGTATATTTGTCTCTGATTTACACGAACTGCTTCAATTAACCAAATCAGACAAGACATCAAATCGTGACGTTTCATTGGTTTATATAACTTACATGGTTCACTTCATGTAAAAACGTACCTAAGTCGACCCGTGAACATCTCTCGTTTTTGTATCAGCTCCAAGGCACGGTTCAGCGCTGGTGTCATTGGGAAGCCCTGCTCACAGAGGTCTATTGTAGGTTGTACCAAATCACGCCATGGCAAGGTCCCAAATTTCTGATACATCTCCCAGTATCCCTTTAGTTCACCAGGGACACCAATTGATAAACCTCCTACAATAGTCCAATGGATGACAGATTGGCTAGTTGTGTTCATAAATGTGTTTACTTTGTTGATATATCGGTTGTAAGGGGAAAGCAACTTAGCCATATACAGTTATGTATTTTTCATTGCTAAACAAATCTTTTACTTCAATAAATTAATCATGTCTGTTGATATGATTTCTCAACTTCCGGATCCTCTGCTTTTCCAGCAATCGCTGTTTAGCTCACATGGCGTTTTGAATAGAAAATCTTATAATACACTCCAGAGACTACCTCTGGTACATTTGGTCAACAATCCTGAGTAAAAATGGTCGATTTGGATTGACTTATTACTTTACGTACATAAAACTCAACTGTATTTTCAATTTCCTACCACACATCACTATATTGGCGATGCTAACTTAATGCAAGTACATCGGTGCTTAAACACAAGACAACTTCGCTCATGACCGTAATAGGAAGTCCAATAGAAATGTGGCTTTCAGCGATTTGTTTAGGCTGGACAGTAATGGTAGCGTCATAAAAGTAATGAGAAAACAAGTGAGTGAGTCACACGAAGTTTTACGAAGTTTCTTCTCGGCTTTCCACCGTACTCTAGCAAGGAGCAGTATAATAATGAAGCGGAAAATTTAAATGAAATACCCTTAAGTAGTACGTTAAACCTCAATCATATATACAAGGGGACAGTTTATCTCGGCAAAAGTTGTGATCGGAACAGTTGTATATACTCATTGGAGAATCTATTGATAATAAGTAATAGAAGCATAAGAGAAAGATCCCTACAATATCAGTATGTAACACATTGCAACTGGTTTAATATGCGAATAGCCATTTTACAAATAATACAGCCCGCAGTGTTCATGCTGTTTTAGGAACGTTTATGGTATTAACATTTGTTAAAGTATCAGTCAGTGCAAATCAATTATATCAGTATATGGTCCTTCCTTTAATACAAAGCTTGAATATAACCCAATTATTAGTTTGTTCTTTTTTTTGCAGGTATTATACCATAAAGAAACTTGGCTGTAACGTTAAATGCCTTCTTTACAATGTTAATATTGTTTATGACAGTATAGAAACAAACAAAATAAATAAATAAATGTACGTGTACATCGTTCAGCCTTACCAAACATTGACTTCATTTTGTCCCCGGCGTACATATCAGCAGTGGCTTTTCCTGGCGCCTCTTCCCGTGCGTCCAACACGGATACTTGACCTGTTTTACTGAAAGATCGGAGAAAAGCGCCATTAATTAACGGGAATTACGCGGATGGAGTTGATCGCCATATGATGGGGAAGGAAAACAGATCCAGTTAGCGGTTTGCTTTTGAGATTCTTTTTAAAGCCAAACACATAAAAGTGTTTTGAACGACACTATTACAAATACTTCTATGCATTTTAGTACAATAGGAGAAAGTTTCAAGAGAGTTGCTTTCGTACCCCAAAAAATCACAGTAAGTTAGTTTTTACCAAATCAGATTTTTAACTGTACAAAGGAGACACACATTTGTGGGGTTTTTTTCTTGAGAGAGGGAGATTATGTTTATATGAAGAAACGAAACTTATCAATAATATAAAGCTTTATATATAAAGCTCTTAATTTGGTATTCAAATAAAGCTTTTCAGACATTAACCTTCTGGCTTAGGGCAGTTTGTTTGAAAAATACCAATGCTGTCCGTACTTAGCACTGGGGGGAGATTTAACTTTTCAAAATTATGAAAACACCTCACATCTTGGTTGTGCTAGTGTCAATTATTGTTGGAGTACATCGCCGTCATATAAGTGAAATATTCTTAAGCACGGCGTAAAACACCAATCAACTAATCAATGAATCAAAGGACAAAACAAGAAATAATGGAGTTAACAAGAACTAACACGTCGATAAATGAACAAACCTGTTGAAAATTGTGGCAAAGAATCCTCCTCCTATTCCCATACTGTGTGCATTAGCAACCCCCATACAAAAAAGAGCAGCTATGGCTGCGTCCACAGCAGAGCCTCTCTTCCGCGCCAGAATGTCACTGATTCCAAAGAAAAAATTAAATTTGAATCGGAATGCTTGAGAGCTCAAGACTTTGAAGTTGACGAATAATAGTTTCATGTTTGTACGAAAAAAGTCCTTTGTAGAGAAACACATGATTAGACGTGCTTATCCTGAGAAATGGACAAGTTGTGACAAATAAAAAAGTCATATACAGTTCTTTGTTATTCAGCAAATGATGATTGGTAGCCATGTCCTTTATAGGTCCAGCCAATCAGAAGGCGCATAGCAATCATCTGACAACTGATGTCAAACGGAGAAGACGGTTTCTTTGCTATTCAGCACGCCAAAGCGGCAAAAAAATCTAGATTTTTGCACTTAACTCCAAACTGTACCGGGGTGGTTGGTGGGAGCTTCCTGTTGCCCTGGGGCTTTCTGCGCTAAAGTGAAACAGGTAGCCGATATGTTTGTGATGTCTGTGCATTGTTCTGTGAGTGTCCGGTCTTTGTTCTGTGATGTTTTTATTTGTTGCCATCGGGGTGGTTTTCATCACCCTTTGGGCTGCCACGACGTCGTGTGAAAGAGATGACATTATGTACGGCAAACAAACAAACCAAAATGTCAACTTTACGGTTCAAGATTTTTTTTATTTTGATGTAAGATTTTTTTATGGTGCAAGATTTTTTTTTTCGAGCAAAGACTCACGTGACCTGTCCAAGATTCACATGACCACAGCGTCTCTTACACAAGCCCTTAGACACTGTGGCAAATATCCGTTGGCAGTAAAACCCTCTAATTGAACCAAATGAACAGTCGCCCACGCAGACAAAACACTTAGACATTTAAATACTAGTAGATCAGTTACGCGGTGATATTCTTCTTAGGTTTCTCACGCAACAAGGAAATCTTTCTATGGCATTACAAGCCTGAAATTCGTTTCGTCGAGCTCTGGGATAACATCACGTCCAAGATGGCTCATATTTGTGCTTATATAGCAAATCCTATTGTATGTATTTGGCTTTGTTAACAAGGTAGTCCGCCAGTTCTGTCCTACGAGCATGGCAATGACTTCGCATCCAGTCGAAAGGCACACTGATTTTGTCATATAGCTGTCTGGTCGTCGAGTGAATTGTCTCCTGCAACGATCAAGGTTTTACACCCACTGAAATTGTCCAACGCCTCTAAAATGTTGAACTATTCGTAGAATATAAACACGCCCTAGTAGTTTCGCAGATGACCCCAAGGAGTTTGTTTTTAAAATACATCATGTTCTTTATATACACAACTTTACTAAATGTATTTGGTCGCACTTCAAGATCATTTCCTTTAATTCAACTTCTATTTAACATACAGAATTTCCATGGGGGTAGTGTGGGACAAACTGCTTGCCCTACAAAAACCTATAAGATTTTGTAATAATCCTCTAACATGTCTTAAATCCTATATGATCATATATGATGTTTCTGTAAGGTTGTGGATGAAAACAAATTCTGCAAAAGCTTGCTTGTTTGTTTGTTTGATTGGTGTTTAATGTCGTACGCAAGGGTATATTGTACCAAAAAACAATATAAGAAATGGGATTTAATAAATGTTTTCAAAATTGTAAGTTTCGCATTAATATTTAGAAAATGTGAAATACGTTTTAAAGCGTTTAGTTGCCTGGCAGCCTTTTTACAGATCTGTGATACATGTGAATTAAAATTGAACTTTGAATCGAACATAACACCGAGAAGCTTAACCTCAGGTTCATTCAATAATGTTGTATCCGAGTCAACTTTTAGATTCGCATCAAACGACATATTAGTTCTGGGTCTATTTGGCATAAAGAATTTAAATTTAGAAGGGTTGGCAGTCATGCAGTTCAATGTAAACCCATCATTGCATGTTCTGTATCCAGTTTCTAGACTGGAAACTACTTCATTTGATGTATTTCCACTAGCAACTAATGTGTTGCCATCAGCATAATTGACTATGGACGAATTTGTGTACAATAAAAAAGTCATTAATAAATATATTAAAGATTATGAGTCCCACTATCGACCCTTGGGGCACACCCTTAGTTGGATCTTCCCCGGAGGTAACTACTTAATAAGGTCGTACTAGAGCCAGACCGTCCATAAGTTTTAAGTTGGGCTATGTACAGGGTTGGGCACGCCCAAAATTTCAGCTGCCAGTGGTGGTAGAAACGTTTATATCTGTTATCCTCGGGTTAGTTTATAAAATGAAAAAACGATAAGTCGATCCCATATTTAAGTAGATTTACTGGTAACTATTCAATGGATATAGGGGTTATTTCAGCCGGGAGGATCGAATACCCGAAAGTGAGAACCTGTATAATATTTCATTGCTTTGGTATTCCAACCAGAGTAAGTATGGATAATTGAAGGTAATGAACACTTACGTGCCGATTTGAGAACAGACCGTGGCGTCAGCAGCGACGGCAGCATAACTGTACTTTCCAAGTCTTGAATTGTGCCCAACGGAATCGTGATTGTTTTCTGCCTCCTGCCGCCGGCCCTCATCAGACGACGCGCCCGCTGGACGTCCCTGCAAACCGATAGCCAGCCCCACAGCTAAACCAATGGCTATTATCACCGCGCCAATGATTAGTGCAATGGCCAAGCATCGTGGTTGTTGCTTTCTGTAAATGCAACAGAATACACAAATATGGTTAATTTCCTAGTAATTTGAACAATGGTTACGCATACGGAAATATGCATTTATTAGATATGTCGAGTAGACATTTCAGTTGTAGTTTGATATTTAGTCTGCAACCGATTCTTATTAAAGCAGTATTTACTGTACTCCAGATAAATTCTTTTGACAAACCCTTCCGTAAAATTGTTTTGCTCTGATTGGTGAAAAACACGTCACGTGGCATTACACAAAACATGCTTTCTATCGACGCTGTTCAGTAATAATAATATTGCAGGCTGATGCGGGAGCATTGAGAAATATTGTTATGTCTGTTATCCCCATTATTGGTCACTTACACCGCGGCTGTAATTTAGTGGTTAGCACGAGAGTCTGATAATCGAACATCCAACTGACAGACATGATGTTCCATTCTCACACCAGTACTATTTGTATATATTATCTGTCGGCGAATTAAAGCGTAACAAAATATATATGTTTGTTAAAAAATTATATTTTTATACGGGATCTAAAACACAAAAGGTGTTTCGGGCAAACAAATATGCTAAAAGAAAGAAATATATTTAAATCCAGCTTCACGACAAAGGATTTTAAAACCCCGTTCGAACATTTTCAGTGCCGCTA
>JAVFBX010181513.1:0-14458 GCA_034783855.1 Mopalia kennerleyi
AATTGCCTATCGACAAAAAATGAAGTGCTAGAATTCGGGCAGAAACCACCCGGCTGTACACTGACAATGCACTGAATTACAATTTTTAAAATTAAAGGACTTTTAATTGGAATTTTTGTATAATTGTTTCACTAAATACAGGTTAATAATGTGAATTTGTGTATTAACAAATAACATAAAAACAGACAAATTTTGACCACGAAGGGGCCGACCTACCTTAAACTCCACTTAACATGGAATGTCTAACCAAAATGGTCAAGAAATCTGAATAGCGTAAGATCTACTAAATTTTACAAAATATTACTGAATCTCTCGTTTTTTTGGGATAGCAATTTGAGAAAATCTCAATACAAAATATTGTTTTCATTGATTTGTCTCCTGTCTGTAACGGGAGGGGGGATTAATGAGGGGCGTGTTTTATGCAATTTTTTTCTTAATATTTTATAAAACAGGAATTTATAAAACTGTTTACGGTTCGTATTTGTTTAATATCACTTGAACCAAGCTGGTTTTTGGTAATTGAACGACCGGATATTGTGCCTTAACAGTGCAATACTATTGGATATAAAAAAATACTGATAAGACGTTGGGGAAAGTGTAGATGATTTCAAAGATCACAGGGCTCGTCACAGAAACCTATGCAAAGGTTTTAGATTGATTGCAATTGAAGTGGAAGGAAACAACTTCTTCCGGAACGATTGTTTGGTCCCAGATGGAGATAGTCACTCCGTCACTGGAGAGTGACAGTGTAAAATGTGTTTGTTTGCTTGATTGGGGTTTAACGTCGCACTCAAGATATTTCACTTACATGTATATATGACGACGGATTGTGCACTTCACACTGTTCCTGGTTTTATAACGATCGAAAACCAAGAAGTAACCTCGTAAAAACCACCCCAGCGTTAGCCAGAGTCACAATTTTTAGTTTTATCCGACTCATAGATCAAATGTCTTGTATCATATATCTTATATCAAATGTCAACAATTATTAAATAAAGATCTGCAACTAGTATGGTCCATGGTGTATAGAACATAAACTTCCATCTCAAATATAAATAAATATATTTGCATTGGTTATCAGAGAAAACTTACTATTAGCAAATTGTTTTAAAATTTCTTTTTCAGACCAAACAGTAGTTGGTTTGCTTTTTCTTTGATTGATATGGGTGTAACGTGATACTCAAGGGCATTTAATTTATATGACGCTGATTGTCAATTCTAAACTGCCACTTGCTGAAGTACGGTGGAAAACCTCGATTAAACAACGTAAAACCCAAGTCGAGATCGTCGTTGTCGCAGCATGGTCGACAGGCGGACTCGAACCCGTGGACAGTACACCGGAATTAGATTATTAATCAGACCCGCATATTAAATAAGCCACGGCCGCGCACCCTCCCGAAACAATTGCAGAGTGAGGCACACAGGTTAGTATTCTCAATCTGTTACTTGTGAACGCAGTAATTTTTCGTTTTCTGGTTGTTGTTATATATTCCCTAATTCGAGTATGAGCCGTGACTATAATCTCCAATTTTTTCCCGTCATTATCAGTCCTGTATTCGACTGAAAAACTGGGTAACAGAAATGCCAACGAAAATTGCATTCGATTGTCTTGATTTCCCTAGGCAGTTTGATTGCATTATCTTGTCAAAAACCTGAGAATATGTTATTTTTTTATCAATACCCACGTCTAAACACTGCTAATTACGTGTTTTTTTTTTATAAACAGACAGATGTTTTTGGTGGCAGCAATATGATATAGCATTATTTTAAATTAGACATCGGGACAAGCATTACCATATTACGTGTTATGAAATGCAGATACTGGTGCCAAAACAAAATTCCCAAATGAGCCGAAATAGAGCAGAAAACCCATTGTAAAGACATACATTTGTTTTAATTGAAATCATGTCAGCTGAACATGATCAAGATGGCTGATTTGACAGTCTATGCAATTTGTTTTCTACTGAAACCAGGTCAACTTAAACATGAAGAAGATGTATGAAATAAAAGTGCACATCATTTGTTTAACATGTCTGTTATACACAATAATGTACGTCGTTTGTTTAAACTGAACCAGCTCAACTGAAACAAAAGTGCACGCTTTTGATTTTAACTGAAATCGTGATTAATTAATTTGATCCGGGTAGCTGGTATATAATGTACTCTATTTATTTTAACTGAAATGTCAACTGAAGAGGTTACATGTCCGGTTCGTTCATTTGTACCAGTACTTTAATCGCGTGTATTGTTAAAATTTGTCTTTGAGAAGAGCATTTGTTTGTCTTTGGGTGGTGCTGTCGGATTATACCGTTGTCCTATCTTCAGATATCCTATGATTTTGTATCAAAACTTAATGAAGGGTAAGTTGTGCCGAGAATCGGAAGGCGTGATGAATTACGTTACGTAATCCTGATTCAAATGTAAAATTACCAACAGAAACAAAATGTTGCGTAAGGGATATCCACATAAGACGCTTGTCATGAAGCTATGAAAAACCTGCAACTGAATCGCCAAATATCGATTTTCTGCTTTGAAAAAATATGCATTGATGACATTTTGTTTTAATGATGTGGAGCATCGGATGATATCAGAATATCAAAAACTTACGTGTTAAGTAGAGATTGGGAGTTTGACGCAATGACCGCTGCCCAATATTACATTCACTATTACAGTTGTACACCTTTTTCAATCAAAGGTGATATTTATTATTATTATACCTGATAAGTTTAAAGAAGACAATAACATTGGATAAGATGTAAATGTATCAATACATCAGATCCCCATATAGTAAATGTTTATAGATTTGTGTGCCTTGTAGGAAATGAATATTAACAGTAAGTTCGTTATTTTGGGATTACACTTTCTTAGTTTAAACAGGGTCTAGTTCCGAAAATTTGGGATAATGCTTTCTTAGTTCAACAGAGTCTAGTTGAGAAAAAAATGAAGGTTTAAAATGTTCTTGTAATCGAACACACGACCCTCCGAGTTAGGCAAAGACTCGAAAGTAAATGCCGGTTAGCTAGATCACTAACCATTCGGCCTTCCACAAAATAGAAGGTTAGCCATCTGGGACCTTAGTAGCGAACCATTACTAACCCTCTGGTAGGTGAGTGTTAAAGCTCTCAAAGCTGAAAGCAATGATTGATTGTTTTGGCTTTTAGAAAGTAATATTAACAGTATTTTAGTTTTTCTAGGATAACGCTTACTTAGTTTGAACAGATTCTAGTTCACAAAATTAGAAAAAAAAGTATTTATAATGACAGTAATATCAACTACTCGCTTTAATTGGTCCGTTGTGCATATTATATGGAATTGTAAAGCTACATAGATACAACTACAAAGACAGACTGGTAACTCTGGTTGGTTAATTGGAACACAGTTGAGATGTGGAATTGCGTCGTGAAGGAGAGAAGATGCGATGCGAAGACGAGAAGTTATTACGTGAACTTGCGAAGTGAATTTGTGCTGCGAAGTTACGACATGACGTTGCGACGCGAAGAAGCCAAGCTGCTTACTCCTGAAATGGCGGAAATATGATGACAGAGAACGACAAGAATGTGTGCAATAAGTTAATGTATTGTATTGTTACTTATCAAGCGAGTTAGCGTTAAATAGGAATTCAATTTAAATATACCGCAAACATGTTCGGTTTCCCAATGTACTCGAAACTCAAGAAAGCCCTGTAATAACTCATTGTAATAAAGTCCATCCAAACAGGTGAGTCTTTGTTTAATATTTTTGAACCAAGCTGTGCAAGGTAATTTAGAGGCCGGAAATTAAGCCAGAACTTTGCAATACTATTCCAAGAAAATCGAGCAGGACTTGGGAAAAGTTTGTTAACTGTGTTAAGTTTTAAGAAAACTGCCGAAGGGTTTTAGAATGATTGCAACGCATGTGTAAAGACACAACCTGTTTCGGTACATGTTATAGTGTACCGATGTCGTTTGTTATAAAATGGGACGTTTTCTAGTGCCTAGGACCATGCAACTTTTCCAGAGATCTTTGTCAATTTAAAAATCCACTGGGAATAATGTATTGGTGTGGGATGTTAAATACCACACAATAAATAAAAAATTACACGCTTTGTTCCGATAAATCAATAACTCCGGCAACTGTGGCCTCGCGGTTATTAGCCAGTCAGCTTTATACTAATTCTATTGCGATGTAACGTCCATGAGTTCGAGTCCGCTTGCCGTCCATCCGGTATATGGGTGAGACTGCCTCCCTGTTTTCCACCGTCTTTGAGTGAGAAACAGTGTGAATGTCGTCAAATATGTGAAATACCCTTAAATACGACATCGAACCCCAATTATACCAGGCACCTTTTCAACATATTTACAGTAATCTAGTGGCATTTCAACTTGTTTTTATAATCCTCTGTTGTAATATTAAAGTGTTATGGCCCAGAGATAATTTATTTTATTATTTATAGATTTGTTTATTCACAAAGCTCGATGTAACTAAGCAGATAGTACGGATATGCGTCAGAGATTTACTCTGAGGAAATTAAAACTGAAGTAAATGAGGCGAACTGACCTGTGTGTCGATAACAGTTTTTAAAGAATAGTGCTAAGCCACAGCATGGACGAAGCCAGATCTAATTTGTTATTGGTCAATCCTGCCAAGCTAATGTCTTAACTCGATAAATTCACTGCCAGCTAAATTAAACACAGTGGGGTTTGTCGGTCGGACTGGTCGCTGTTAAATTAAACCAATATTGTATAAATGTCCACAAGGCGGACTCGATTTAATACTTCCCCGCTAGCCCTGTACCTGAACTAATGAATCCCACAGAATATTTTAAATCAAATAGCGCTGGAATCTTTTGACAATAAGTATTATCGTAAAGACACGTGCTTTCTTATGTTTACTGCCAAGGGTGCAGTCTGTTTGACATATATCTTTATTTAAAGAAACTTTGATAAAAGAGTTTGACTATATATGTTCACGCCAAAGCAAATTTACAGCCGTGTTTTCCTTCACTATTATTCTGGCCAATGATCTGCAATTAGGATTTAATCCTGCTTCTCCACCATCGGATGAATGAATAAATAAACAAAATAAAATACCGCTGAATGTGGCGTAAAACACCAATCAATCAATCAATTAGTTGCTAGCATTATGAAGTCCTCCTCAGTTTAGGTTCACGTCATAAAACTCGCATGTAAACAATCGAATCTAATCAAATTAGATGATATGTTATCTTTTTACTTTCATATACCTGCCATCAATAATTTTAATCAATTGGTTGACTGTAGTTTTGCACCACATTCAGGTATTTCAACCAGTTAAAACTTTTTTTTTATATTTGTACTGATGTTATATTTTAATTACGTGCGTTCACCAAAATAAATGAGCGCTATTTACTCAACGTAGCTGCACCATCTGGGGTCCTAAATACTTTACAACATTCAAGGTGTATGAGCGATGAGGTAATAAGATATATGGAAGTATCAAATGTGATATTAATACAAATTAGAATAATTCAACAAATAAGTAATCACAGACATTACGCAAATATATTGCTTTGCTAATTAATCAGCCCAAATAAATATTTATATTGTATCTCATTCCACATCATTTAATTTCCTGTCCGTCTGTTGATCGGGTTATCAAGAACAAAATATTCTAGGGTTTGTTTCATGGATGTCTATGAAAGCAGACAGCCGTAAAGATTAGATATAAACACGTGCGTTGATTTGTCATTGTTTTTATGGATTCCTGTTGTACACTTTATTACATCAGCGCCAAACATAAGATTTAAGAACAAAAGGCTGTCGACTAATTAGTAACAGAGTGGGTAGATATTATCAGGTTAGGCTGTCGAGGGTTTTTTGTTGATAAACATCAATAAGAATCCCTTCAAAAAATCTACACGGATACCAAAATAATCTGATTAGAAGGCGAACTACATCACACGGGGTATTAACAGGAAAACCCCACATAGTCAGGTTGCTTCCGTACCGTATCTATATAAGTACATACAAAGTCACACAACAGTATACTGATTTCCGTTTAATAAGGTGGCTGTCTGAGATCTCAATTCAATTAGTAAAGGTTCAATGTAAAATGACGGGTTGATATGACAAGATCGAGAAGCACTACTAATCCCGTCTACCGGATTATTGGGCTGGTGTTGCAACTATAAATGAAAAATCGACGCGATATGAAAACAATTTCATTTATCGTCGCGTCCTCCGATGACTCCAACGCTATATGAGAAATATTTCATTTGCTGCGTAAAATGATTTTTTTTTTCATTTAGCGTCAATTTCAGCCATTTCAAATTTCAATGTCTAGAATATATGAAAAACTTTATTGCACTGCTTTCTTACCAATAATTTTATTATATATTAAATGGTGTCGTGATAAGTTTGGCATTGGTGGCAACTCTTACTATGATGTAACGGCTTGCCAATATTTTTTTGGGAGGAAAATTGAGTTTACTCCAGAAAACCCACGTCACAGCGCAGGTTTATTAACAATAAATTTCTTCATATTTTCATAATCTATTCATTGTCATTTTACATTAATCTCATTAATGCATCATTATTTCTTGGTGTTCAATTTAAGGTCAAACGCACTTGATTGGTCAGAAGCTTAACGTATGCGTATGGGGAAGAAGTCATTGTATAAACCCCATACGGCTACGTTACAAATCTTAATTGCGTGAGTTCTATTATTTGAAATTGTTTGTTATAATTTAACACAATAAGCTTTATTCAATACCACAACTGACTAAAACAGGACACAAACTTGACAGGTGTTCCCTTTTAAGCTAGCGTGTATGTCTGTGTCTGTAAAAGTTTACGTAAATCCAATATCACCAAAAAACAATTAACAATTAAATAAAAGAACGTTATCTCCGAATATTGAAAGCATAATGAAAGCATAACCTTATTCTATATATCCGCAAACATTTGTGTCATCTTCATGAATTCCTGATGATGATATAATAGTTTTCGTCGGTAAAAGTACTTTTGCTCAAACTGTCTAGCCTCTCAGCAATGAGGTTGCAAATTCGCTCCCGTACCTGGAGAGATGCGCCAAAAAAGCTGCGCTACGACGTGGGTTTTCTGGATTATACTCGATTTTCCTCCCAAAATAATATTGCCACCAAAACCAAACTTATCAAGAAACCCTTTACAAGATAATACAATTATTTGCGAGATATCCGTGCAATGAAGTTTTTCATATAACCTAGGCATTGAAATTTGAAATGGTTGAAATTGACGCTAAATGAAACAAAAATTTCATTAAGCGCAGCAAGCCTACGCCAAATGCATTTTTTTCTTTTAGCGTCAACATTCGACGCGATATGAAATATTTTTCATATAGCGTTGGAGTCATCGGAGGACGCCGACGGTTAATGGATTTTTTTTCCATGTCGCGTCGATTTTTCATTTATAGTTACAACAGGCGGGTTTGCCCGAATACTCTGACACGAAAAAACAACACAAACAATGTTCATCAACCTGTTCTTGTCTTCAAGCCTGTTATATCCGTTCAACCTTGAGCAACAGTCTTCAGTTCATCAAATTATTTGTAGTTCTGGGCATAATACCTTTTATTTATTTATTCAATGTTAGATCATCAGGAAGAAATCCAACTACAGGGCACTGACTTCCATTTTTGACTAAGTCCAACCGGGGCAATCGACGACACTCTACTGTACATCAGCTCGGTAAGAATCGATGCCCCATAAACATGGTGCAAAATAATAAGAAATTCTTAAACATTCCTGCCAACATTGACTTCTTAAAAAAAAATGTAAACCTTCTTTGTAATATTATTTCGAATGGTATCTAAATAAAAGGATTGACCGATTCGTGATCACGGAATAAATATCAGTTGTTGGAGTCTGTCAAGTTCATTTAATAATGTTAGGTTTTCAGTTGTTTTACTATTGGATGGATTTATTGTAAACAACCAGCTGCTCGTTGATCCCCGCTGCCGGCCATATCTAAGTTTTCGTAAAACACGCTTCGATCATAGACTGGAACGATTCGTATTGTTTCTTATCAAGTAAACGTCTCTCGCTTATGACTCGAGGGTTGACAGTGCATATCAGTCGCGTTTAAATGTGCCGAAAAGCTGGGCGAAAAAATGTACGTTCAAATTTTAAATTAATTTGTTCTGATTTCCCTCGGTAGTGCTGAATACATTATATTGTCCAAGATGTCAAAATATGGTTTCTTGATAAAGATGTACTATTTGTATAATGTTTGATATAATGTAACCAGGTTGCGCTGTGAACTGTAGTGTTTAATTGTCTGAATTTGCAAACCAATATGTTTAGACAAATACGTATTAGGCCAAGAATTACATCGATACAGGCCGGGCTTGATAATCACGTAGAGCCTTATGATCTACTGACTTTCAGTTGTAATCATTTGTATTAAAAGCTAAGTGCTTGTTGAGATCAACGTCCGTTTGCTTGATTTTCGACGTGAAGAGTTAGTTTGGGTTTGTTTTTGATGAGATTAGAGGGAAACACATAATCCCGAATTCCTGGCAAAAGACCTCGCGGAAATCAAACGACATTAACCGTTGTTTTCAATATAAACATATGCTATTCTACTGTCCACCTATAAAAATAATGCAATATTGCCCACGGGCATCAAGACCTATACACACGTGTATATTAATATAGAAGACCATTTATTCAGCTGGCGTATTTCACAGAATCTGTGCTAAAATAAGCTGCTTCAATTATCTCTTAATGTAGAGCCTATTCGAGGCTCGTTACACATAATTTAATGTTTTTGTGATCACTCGTAAACCATTACCTGTTGGGATATTGATTTATTTTATGCTATGATTCTATATTTCAGTTACTAGCTTATTGATTGAGTATCACACCACAGACTACAAGTGCGTATTTACATTTTGTGTTATCTAGTATACTTCATCAACTGTGTTGTAAAGGCCTTCAGCCCAACATCTCTAATTACAATTGTAAGCTTTGGCAAAGTGTATGGGTTTAAGATTCCAAAATAAAACCACGACGTACACCCTAACAGTGCACTTCATTATAATGGAACGTATCTTACATTTCAAATTCAAGTGTTTTTTGTCATTGGGAATAATTGTTACTTACAAAACACAAACAAGTTGATGGCAGAAATTCCGCTGTATTTGTAAGCAATTAACAAATGTCAAATTTGAGTAATTTGAAATATCGCTAACTTAGGTAAAACACATCTTAGTTCTAACATGTTAACTATATGGGACCAGATTTAAGCTGTTAGAACAAAAGAGGAGCCACCAATTCCCTGCAGACAGACCGCTCGTTGAACCTCTGTGTATGTATTTGTCTTGTACGTAAGATTATTTTACTCATATGGTGATTGTACAGTACGTTTATGAGGCAAGCTTGATGTCAAAGGGAAATTGTTAACAAATTCCTTAAGAAACTATGCAAGCAATTCCACAGCGCTTTTAAAAAAACATTTTCCTTTATCTTTTTTTGCAAAAAAAAAACAGAACGATCATGTAGTTTCATTTTCTGCACGGGAAGCCGACTGATACACCAGCACTTACTAAGTGTATCTTTTAATCAAGAACAAAGTATGTATATATATTCACGGAAATTGTTTAGTTACAGTAACATTACGAAATGTGTCCTCTGTGTGATGCTCAGATGGATGTGCATTGTTCTTCGGAGGAATTTGAGACACATGTGACTGGTCAATTCACTGACTAAAACTAGGATATAGAGAAATCTGTGTGTAAAAAAAGCGGACCTTTATTGACTTTCATCTTCTAGATTTACTGACACAATGCAGATACTAGCATAGTTTTCAAGGTGAAACCTGAAACGTTGCTTGTCAATAAATCAAGAATTCAAAACTCGTTAAATTTGTAATTGTTATGTTATCATAACGGCTTCTAAATGTCACCTAAACAAGACATTAAGGGATAATCCATGAATACTTTTTGAAATAATTCTTGCCTCACAGACAAGTTACATCTCCTATTCCTTTCGAAAATTCGTCTGGTGAGTTCTTGCAGTTATATATTCCTTCACTTTTCCTTAAGATGTAAAAGTGTTTATTCCTACACACATATCAAGACATGACCACCACAATATGTAAGCCAAATGCACCTCAGCTGACCTGGCTGGTTCGTGTGGCTCCTTTAGCTCGGTCATCAGAATAGCAACATAAACGTTCCTCCATGCACAAGAGAACAAGCCAAATCAAAGTGGTGTTCTTATGATTGTTAGTACAATGTTGTAGATATCTGCTCCACGCATGCCACGGTTTTATATTACAGGGAAATTAAACTCTGTTCAAGAAGCATGCACAACCTGGTTGTTGGCCCCTTTTACCAAGCCAATAGCTTTACTCTATAAATTCAAATTAAGTACATCGTTATTGGTCAGCCGTGCTGTTAGCTCTTAAATTAAACCAATATTGGTTGGAGGATTGGACCATTGGCTCTTTATGAGGTTCTCACAGTTTATTAGAAACACCGAGCTCCCCGAAGAGATTTCAGATTCAATTTACAACGATGACCATTAACGGGACATTGAGTAGTATGTTGATATGATAAATTCTTTCTAAGGAAAACAATTCGCTATTACGTTGTAGTGGTGTCCTGCAATTAACTTTTGCACACAAGAAAATCACAATAACTGGCCATACCTTTCTGACTGCTCTTGTTGAATGCATTTACATTTGATCATGTGTCGTTTTTAAGAGAGATTACAATTTCAACTGAATATATAATTTGCAAAGACAGCCTCCTCATCATTGACAGTTTACGAGGTCTAACTGGGCTTTTACACCTACGGAAAAACATAAATCATTGGCAGGGCGTGCTCGTCATTTTAAACTTCACTTTACCTATAATCCTACATGAATCTAGATCATATTGCGATTGCCGGAGCCACATCGTATGGCTCATTCATACCTGTTGGTCGACAGGCAGACACGATCCAGTGAGTGGTACATCGAAGTAAGATTATTAAGGTCACACGCTAAACTCTGGCTAGTGGACAATACAAAAACTGTCACTCTTATTTCTCGCTCATCCCCACAGGACTATTCAAGGGAAGATTTCCATGATTAACATGTTGACGTCCTACAGTATTCATAAAAGTTCACCTATGTTTTCAACAAAACATGAGTTTTATCTTTTCTTCTCTCGTTGAACAGGAAAAAAAACACGACTTTATGTTGTTTTCAGACGGCCAGGAAGAACAAGACTAATGGAAAATCGGAGTTATCAAATCTTATTTACTCAGAAACTTTTTGTTTGATCTTAAGAAATCGTTAAGACGCTGAAAGATGGTATACGTAGGGATTTATTCACAGAACAATGCAATGGGATTATATCTATACGATTATTATCGTGTGTGTGTTAGCATTATGACATTATACGTCAGAACTTTTTAATTCCTCTGCATGGCAAATACAGGAAATTCCACATTACTGTAGAAATGAAGCACAGCATCCGGTAGCGGAAGCAAAGCAAAGACCATCAAAGTCGCGCTATAAACCTAAAAGAGAGAATTCATATAACCCTGTGCACGAACAGAAAATTTGATTTCTTTTATTGGGGTTTTACACGCGGCTTAAGATCATTTCACTATCATGATGGTGTGCCGTCATCCTCGACGTCACTGACAACATACACAGGCACGACAGGACAGGACTTAATACAAATACACCACAAAGAGATCGGCATCATGTTGCCTCTTCACTCCGAAAGTACCAGAGCAACAGGAATCTCCATTCCTATTCTTCACATAACAGCAATTGAGTAACACATCTCTCGTGCCACATTTTGTGGATCAAACCAAATTGAACGAGGCCTTCATGACGTGGCTTAATATTGTAAACATGCTCCACACGCTTATCTTATAGGAAACTTTGACTCTATGCGAGAATAACACAGCATTATCTTATAAGCTGTTTACAAAGTATAATTCGAACAAAACAAAACAAAACTTCTAAATCAACGCCAACAAATAGTGTTTTCAACAGTGTTTGAATCTTAGAAAGACTCCTTACTTCATTAATTTGGTAAGCACCCTGACTCTGACCCACCCCAACCTGAAGATTCTTACCACAACTTGCGTACTGATGTGATCACCATAACGCAGATGACACCTTTCCCTGACATCTCACTAAGATTAATTTGAAACCTGATGGAGATTTCACACTGATCTCTCACTACCATATCAATGTGAACTTCACTTTAGTTCTGACACTTTGATCATATAATCATACTTGTAGTTTTATGGGTTTAAAGGGGAAAGTCAAACAGCCTGTTTTATAATATGATTTCAGAGTTAAACATTGGGTTAATTTAAATCTCGGGCTTCGTAGTATGTAAGTAGTACATAGCATATGCCAAGCGACCTCGCTGAAAGTTTGTCCGATTTGTCCCAAAAATCTAACTTTCAAGAAACATTGAAGGTATATGATAAAATATTTTATGTATTCTAATTTAAAGGGACTGCGTATAAACCACTCCGGCGATTGCCGGAGCCACGACGTGTGACTCCCTCACATAACTGATGGTCGACAAGCGGACTCGATCCAGTGAAAGGAACATCGAAGCAATATTAGTAAGCGCACACGCTACAACTAAGCCACGGCCGCGGGCCATATCTTTTTATATAGCTTTTATACTAGTATCTGCACTGAAACTTTGCTTGTCAATACATCAGACGTTGAAGACTTAAAGACATAAAAGCTATTGATTCGTCTCTTTGGTCAAAGCCAATGTCTTTCTTCGATAGATTCAATAAATCAAGTAGAGTGCTCTTTCTGAGTCCGAGTGGCTGCTGTGAATCTAAACGAATATTGGTAGCAAAGTTTGAACATTGACTCCTAATTACAGTAATTATCGTAGCATGGAAATTTCAGATTCAATTTACAACGAAGGGAATATATTGAGACATTAAGCAGAGTGTAGATATAACAAGGTATTTCTAAAGAAGACAGTATGCTACTACATATGTAGGTCTACAACTCGACTTAAATCGCAGTTAAATCAACAGTATCAAACCCGTTACAATTTTTTATTCAGAAATTGGAGCTATTTGCTACATAATGCCAAAGACTCCTTTAGGTGTATTGAAGCATACGATCTAGTTGAATCGACAGACACAACATCTAAAATTAACCTCCTACGTTTTAGACCGGAAGCTGCTGTTATCCTGCCAAAAGACTATATAGGCAATACACATTTTATTTATTTTGCCTTTTGGCAGAACAAGAACTGTTGATCGATAATATACTTTGACTTGGAGGAATGATTCCAGTTATTGGAATAAAATAATATGCATGTACATGTATGTCAGCAAAAAAGAAATTCTAGAAATATTACAGCAACTTGAATACCTATCTCACAATATGCAACATAATCAATGGTTTAGTTAACAATAATCTCATATGGTTTGAACATTGACCAATTCACTCTCCTTGTTGGTCTTTGTCGTTTCTATTAAAGCCAATAGTAACCGAGTTCGACTCGACGATTACATCCATTCAGGCCGACATAATAAATCACGGTATTACAGCCGAGACTGCAGTCAAGTTATGTAACCGCAAACCACAAGCCGCTTAAGCCTCGTTTGAATGGCCACAGTAACAGTTCTGAGACTAAGCAGGGCGCATAGAGATACTCTGATTAAGATTTATTACTCCGAAGTCTGCTCGTTCTTTCGCCATAATACAAAGATCAGGTTCGCAAAGCCATGATCTATTCCACATCAGATTCAGGAATAAAAACAGAAGAGAATGTTTCAATCCACCAGATTGTATATGTTGGCTTTCGACTACACACGATTTTACACGCAGGGTTGGATTTACCGATAGGCATAGTAGGCCATTGTCCTAGGGCCCACTGATATCTGATTGTATTGAATACTGAAACATGCCAACAGTTTTATAAATCTATGGAGTTTGGCTTAGGGCCACAAGTAGGCAGACCTCGCCCTGTTTACACGGTGTTGTTCGCAACAGAAAGTGAACCAGTTCATATGTTATTAATATTGTGTCCCCTTTTCAGTTCAGGCAAAGCCCTCTCTGTCGCAGTCAATATATATATGCTGAAGGTCCATGTCCAGTCTGCCAGTAGCGATTTATTCTAGTGAGGGTTTTTCGAGAAAAGCGCAACGCATTTATTATTCCGAATAATGTGTCAAAGTCTAAGATATGTAAGTGTTAAAAAACAGTCCACATCCAAGAATTTATTTTTTTCTTGAAATCGATTGAAAAGACAGTTCAACTATGGTACCTATATTTAAACTTTTAAAAAAATGATCTTTAACGATTTACAGCCCGCGGCCATGGCGTAGTGCGCTAACTCATCCTACTTCAATCTACCGTTCACGGGATCAAGTTCGCCTGTCGACCATCAGCTAACAGTGTGAAGTGGACAATCCCTCGTCATATAAGTGAAATACCCTTGAGTACGACGTAAAACGCCAATCAAACGA
>JAVFBX010181524.1:0-14454 GCA_034783855.1 Mopalia kennerleyi
CTTTCAGCTCAAAATTTGCTGAAAGGTAGAATATCCTTAAATTTGCTGAAAAGTAGAGTATCCTTAAGGAAATAAAAGCTGATTTCTAGGATGATTGCTGTTCTTTTTACATTTCAAAAAAATAATTATATTGGCACAGGGATATTCTTTCTATATATATTTTCCACAACGTTTTCCCATCAATAATTCTATTGTCAAAAGGAGTCGCCAAACTAGCGAGGCGAATCTAGGTCAATGTGAATAAATGCATCTTTCTGCGAACATTAAACCTTAAAATGTCCCCTAATCATGTAATTAACAACGCAAAATATTCTCAAGATAGAGAAGAAAACTTTTTTCGGCAAAAAGTTCAGCTTTCATTGTCTTTTAGACTTCGTCGGGAGAGTATATTCGAATACAAGCCTTTGATAACAGTTCGCCCCAGATTCTCTGCTAATACTATAATCACAAAAACAAAAGTGTTTTCAACTTACATTAAATAATTGATAGCTAACGATAAATAAAAACGTTTTTTGTTGATATTTCTAATAAAGTTTTTCAGCCAGGAGGTCATCTATGGATCAAACAGTATGTTATATTTTAGTCAACGTCACCTCATACCTGTTAAGGATATATCAATAGAAACACAAAACAATGTTTGCTTTGGTAAGGATATATGAGAACACCAATTACTGGTATTCAATCCGCTTCAATTGTCTTTACGGTTTTATCAACAAGGATGTTTCTTTGTATTATATAATCTAAATATATATGAGATTTAAGGAAAACTACAGATTCTCCTACATGACTGACTGACTGGTGATTAACGATATTTCTCATGTACTGTCATGAAACCTATCGCTATATAGTCTCGCAAACACAGTGTCATAATGGAAACTGCTGACATTATTGTGAAAATTATATTCCTCTATGCATTGGTAAGACAAAATGAAGACTGTGTATGGGTCTCGCTTAAGGCACTTAAGTTGATGGCATCGTAATATATCACATTGATAAGTCCAAATAACAGGACTGTACTCGGCGTATGGGTTTCGCTTTAGGTCTATGTTGATGGCATCTTAATATATCACATTGATAAGTCAAAATAACAGGACTGTACTCGGCGTATGGGTCTCGCTTTAGGTCTATGTTGATGGCATCGTAATATATTACATTGATAAGTCAAAATAACATAACTGTACTCTGCGTATGGGTCTCGCTTTAGGTCTATGATTGTTGATGGCATCGTAATATATCACATTGATAAGTCAAAACAACAGGACTGTACTCGGTGCATGGGTCTCGCTTAATGCCTATTCTGATGAGATCTTAATACCTGTATATCTAGCTGCGACATATCCGTGTAGATATATTTCAGATAACGTCTATTCATAATTTTGTCGTTGTTCTGTGGTCATCCATATCTGAAAAATGAGTTAAACAAACCAAAAGAAACACTGTCTCCGCGAGTTATTTTAAATGTATCATAAAAGATCGATACTATAATCAACCCAATTAAGGCCCAAGCTAAAAAACATTTTCAGTATTACGCTGTGAGACATGCAATGCGTAGTAGGGGGTGAGGTGTACGTCTAGTTTGAATGCATTGTGTAAGCCGTTAAAGCTGATTAGTTGTTGGTGGCGATTCCATTATTTCGCAGTTTACCCTTTGGCCCTCTGAACAACATAAACATTCATGCGCAATGATCTGTTTATAGTTCCACGCAACTGACTGTGGAATGTATTATAGGAGGCTAGCCTATACCCGTTCTTGGAATAAGAACTGGACAATATGCAGTAATTAATTTAACAAAAATTAGTTTTGATGAAATTTAACAAGGATATTAAATTTCATTACTTTTTCCGAAAGAGAATGGAGATAATAATTATGTTAGGCATGCATATTTCTGTAAATGTAGAGAAAAAAATGTACATGCTTCTATCGATGGTTATAGAATAATTATGCGACTTCATGCACGTATATAAGGAATAATAGGGTCACTGTATAACGTGACAGCTTTAAATAAATACCAATTAATGTCAAACTAATTTAAAATATTCGTTTTAAGCTACCTTATTAGGAAACGTGCCTGTATTTCTCTTTTCTTGAACAAGTATTTAAATTGACTTAGGAATCATGTTTTGTTTGCACTTTTCTTTGCGAGTATGATCTGCTTTTGTGATATTCTTAAAAGTAAACAAGACTTTGCAAAATTGTCATCGATTATCGATTCTGACTGCAACAGATGCGAAGTGATGATGTTGACTGCTGTTGATTCGATGTCTTTTTCTCAAGTTTTAAGGGTAACGGGTGAGGCATTATTGGGGGCGGAGGTGACACGGAGCGCAGAAGTTAAATGGGGTGGGGTGTGAATTTATGTGTATCTGCAATTCAAATTAAGGAGCTATGTGACGGCTATACAATCGAACCTATATACCTATAATGTTATTGTTGGCTTTGGTCCGCCTACCCTACTTAAACAGTTTCTCACAGTGCGCGATTTATCTGGGAGACTTGGACCGACTTAGCGTACTTAACACATTGTTATAATCGCATAGAATTAGGGTTCTGCAGAAAGTGAAAGGCCCAGCAAGCTGATCTTCTGTGCTATAGAATTCTAAAGGGAATTGAATCCCACTCGAGCACAATGCTACAACGTCAGCACGTCGGCAACAGGTTGTTTCGATCGGCTTCTACGGCAGGAGTATTTTAACCGCGGGAGCTTCACGTCAGGTATCAGTCTCTTGCAACTCTCTCTGCACACGACAACATGCACGCGGGACACAGTACATCAGGTAAGACTTTATTCTTGTCATTTTTCTCAACTTCTTCAATTTTCATTCTAATTTTGTTGGTGTGTCTATTTACCTTTGTAATTTTTGTAACACACCAGTCTCAACTCGGAGTATAAACAAGGTAATATTATCTGCAGTAATTGTCACTAAAGTTCATGCACATATGTAAAACTTGCCTGGGGGATGTATATATAAATTATACCATGTCAGGTATTCGCGATTATATAAAGTTATTCGCGTGTCGCTTATGAGAATGGCAACTGTTGCTAGTCAGGGCCCAAATGTAAGACACTGGTGATCGACACCAGCACCAATGACTCGCGAGACACTCCACTTTAGTCTGGGCCAGACATAGATGTTCATATTAGAGCGACCCATATACACGCATATCCATATTTGTATGGTAGATCTATACATATTTTTGGGAGCCATGTTTTGGAAATACATATGTATAGTTAAACGTCTGGCTTTAAACAGTTCGATTTTTAAAATTACATTTTTGAGTCCTTTTTGTAAACCTTTATTGTTCGAATGCCCAATTAAATTCGTTATTTCTGCCAAATAACCAAACTTCCAGGATGTTAATCTTCAAAAAATAAGTTTGACATATAAAAGTGTAATTGAAATAAAAACAACTGGCGACATAATATATATAGCATTATTCTAAATAACACAAACGAGTTTGTAGTAAAAACCAAAACGTAAAAGTTTCGGACTAACGCGTCAGGGGGCATTACGGTATGTCTGATAAGACAACGCTTGCAATAGCTTGCAGAAATGTTAAAACTGTGACTCAAGAATTTTTTATATGTAATTCGGTTAGATATTCAATGGAATTAATCCGGAAATAGTCTTAATTGTTTAATGGGTTTGACACAAATTAAGTTGATGAGAGAAGCACATCTATGTGTATTACAAAAATCTGCCCTTTGAATACTTTTTCTTAGTTTGAGGACATCTATAATGACGATGTGTTCTTCCTCCGAAGAATGAATCAGTAACAAGAAAAGAATAAATGAGATTAAATTTGAATAACTGAATTTATTTCTCTTGTTGTAGGCAGGGGAAGTCACTCTGTGTAAATATGGTTGTCTCATCTTTTGATTGTTGCTCAGAAAGCCGGTTGTAATGTACTTGGCTGTCGGGCAACAACCAAAGACTGACGGCAGTCAGCTATCTTCACTGTACACCACAAGGAGTCTCTTCACAGATGCCATTGTTATTTACAACTTCATCAATATGTAGGTATAACGTCTTCGTGCAACATTTACGAATTGATTACCTTATAAGGCAATGACTGCAGGACATGTACTTAGGTCCCAACTTCTGCATCACTGTCTGCTCTGATTGGCTGGAATCCATTTTATATTTTGCTCTACACATGTTGGTATTTATGATCCATATAGTGGTACTACATCTCCCTCTGTAGGCCTACACGACGGGGTGGTACGATATCTTCCTATGTACTCCACGGGGTGGTACGATATATCCTTATGTACTCGACGGGATGGTACGATATCTCCCTCTTTACATGACGGGTGCTAGTTCATAAGGATCCTCGATGCACCACTTTGTCGTTGAACATATGCAGGTCGATTATAAGTTTACTATAATTTTCGGAAATGAATCCGGTATAGTATTTAGAAAGATGAATGTGGTATTGTGGTTTTCTAATATAGCACAGGTCCCATATAACTGTGGCGCCAATAATGGTTTCAAACAAAATATACCCATCATTCTTTTATTTGTCAAAATCCATCACAGGAGCCTACAAACTTGGTGAAATTATATTATCCGATTCGTTAACTATTGTATTCTTCAGGGATGGGCGAAATTATTTTTCAACTTTTAAATATTTAAAGCCTAACTATAGTTCTATAAAATATTCACACTGGCACAGGTCTGTTGATTTATTGAATCAGATTAATCATTCCCTATAAACTCCCAGAGTTTCTAAATAGATCTCAGCCTCGACTTGTTATGGGTAACATAAAGATACCTCTAGAGAAGGTAATGACTACGCACATGGTATACTAGTAAAATGTATGTGATAGATACGAACACAAGCTAAGTTTTGCCCTAACTGGTAGGTCCTTTAGATTAGTGTTTTCTCTTGTACGCAATAATGGGTCTTTGTGAGAGAGGAGTAGACATTTTAGGTACAATACTTTGGTGTCCCTGTTTAGGAAGACTAGCATACCGGGGGGTGGGGGAGGGGGCTAGGCTTGCAATATTGAAATACGAAATAAAGAACTTATTTTTTAGACCCTTTGGATACAACGTTTGAAGAGCTTTAATCCAATAAGTTTCCGTTTGGTTTCCTTTTCAGAGGGAAGAATCGGGGCTTTTTTTTTTCAAACCGCTTGATTTCAAAATGATCTTTAGAACTACTTATGTTCAATAAAGTTAATCAGTTTCCATTGGCTTTCGCTATGACATATCTGGAATTGGGGTAAGATAATTGAATGTTATCATAATGGGTGGTATAGGCGTAATTTATCAAGAAAAATAGAAACCCTGTATAAATAGGCCGATCCGGCGATCACATTTTATAAATTGCATTACGTAACTGGGCAAGTATTGATCGAGTCCGGGTAAATCTTTCGCGTTTTGCTTGCAGTCCAAAGTCCTCGCTTTAAAGGGTGATTTTCAATATTGCACACCTTGTCATTATATCGTTATATATTTTAACCAAGTAGGTGCTTTGGCCTATAGCTTTAAACACATAGCTTTTCTTTCTTAAGTTGCCGAGGACTTTAACACCAGATGTCCTCTATTGATTATCAGGGACGGTTTAAGTTTTAAAGAAGCTCGGAAATTTCCAGACGCTCTGTCACTGGCTATTCTATATAAGTCTAAAGCCGCTCAAATATTTCCATAACAAAGCCGTATTGAAAAGAGGGTGCAGCCATGTGTCCCAGACTCAATACTGGATAATAGAGACTCACACACACGAATAAAGTAGCTACAGATAAGAGTCACCAAAAGCCGATTAGTTTACAATACACCGCAGGTAACATGTTTTAATGTTTAATACCAGTCCCAATTATGTGCAATATACTCAGGGGACAAAACTCTTGCCATAGTATATTCTTCCACTTGATGGGTATTCTGATAGCCATGTAAAAGATTTTTGATCTGAATAGAAACAGCACAATTCTACAAAGTTGAAAATTTATTTAATTAAACGAAAAACATTTCACAATCGTATAAACATAATTCGGTCCTACTGACATGTGCTTCGGTTGTCTATATGGCCATGTAGATACATACATTTATGGTCATGTAGATACAGAAATTTATGGTCATGTAGATACATAAATATATCACACATTTCCCTCGGAAAGTTACAGACCAGAAACCATTGCTAGACATTGTTGGGTCGTCAATTTGTTTTGTCGTGACTATGAATCTTTAAGGTCAACTATAAATACAGCAACTTCTTAAGCTGTGTAAAGATAAGGAAATACACCTGCTTTGTGGAAACCTTTTTATCTATTGGAGTTTCACTTAAGATGAACCTTTTTTTGTTTCAAATGACACGTTGATGTGATTGATAACAGAAAAACAGCTAATTTAACTATATTTATCGTTGAGTGGGACGAGACTATATCTTACTAACGCAGTTAAACTCTCGTCAACTAGTGCTGCCGTGCACCAATAGATCTGTCCAGTAACCTGTTGCGAACCTTTCTTGATTTTTATTGAATAATTTTTGTGTCTGTGTTGATTTTTATTGTTGGCCTGACAAAAACAGCTTGACACTGCAGTTCCCAGCAGTGACTGATTGTAAAGCACGATCACAGATCAGGCAAAAAATAAAATAATGTTATTCCGAATATTGAAGTCAATTTTGTATTCTATTATCCTGCTTCCTTATGTAGCCATCATCAGGAATATGTCCACCTGTAAAACGAAAAGGCTGCCGCATATATATACTTCACTTGTAATTCTATGAAACATTTCTTACATATATGAAAAGTTGTGTTGTTTTACTGGTTGACTTATTCCTGATGAGTTCTATATAGGGTAGCTGATTAGTTATTCCTGATGAGTTCTATATAGGGTAGCTGATTAGTTATTCCTGATGAGTTCTATATAGGGTAACTGATTAGTTATTCCTGATGAGTTCTATATAGGGTAACTGATTAGTTATTCCCCGTTAGGCCGTTACCAGCTGACCACAAGATACCGCCGAGGATCTTTCCTCTCAGTTCCTGGAGACAACTGCTTCCCAACCGTGCTTTAGCTGCAGAGTGAGACCCCTAACAGTAACTAACTGTTTTGCTGATGAATTATCAAGGCATGTACATTTGGCTTTTAAAATTATTTTATCGGACCATGTGAATTGAGTGGAGCGATCGCCTTCTGACTTCCCCATGCAGTAACCAGAGACGGCGGACTGTCATACTGTTTGGTTTCAACATGATGGGCAAATAACCACAGCTGTTATATCGAGCGCTTGTCTTTCAACTTTGGAAAGTCGATTAGGGATACAGTGAGTTTCACGCGTCACACATGGGGCTTACCTCCTCCAATCAATAAACGCCTGATAAATGTATGAACCGTGAACTGTATAATATATAAATAGAATTAAAATCATTGACAAACTGACATACAACAAATCTGGAGAACCTTCATTCTGATTCATACGTATAGTGGCTAGATTGCTGGGGTTTTTTTAGTTTAAAAAAAATATATATTTAAGATTGATTGATTAGTTTTCTACGCCACATTCACCCGTATTTAACTACCCTGTAACGCGAACAGCTGTCTTGATATCGTGAACATCTTTTCTGATTTGCTTCACTATTCGACTATAAAAATTAAGACAAACATTCTATAGCTATTTTTAAGAATTGCTTGAAATTGTTTATATATGTTTTCAGAGTACATACATTAAGGTATACAATGCCCGGGGGACTTAAATTGTACATATCTCTCTGCACCTATATAATTAATTATATATCCGAATCTGAATTGGATGGAATTGTAACTCTCTATCGAACGCACTTTAATGTCTACAGAAACCAAACAGAGAAACGCATACTTTTGATTGAGATAATTGTTGTGTCTTTTACAAATTGAATATTAACAGCTTTTTGGGGATAACACATTCTTGGTTTGAACTGATTTTAACTCAGAAAATTTTGTAGACTGAGACCCATCGGAGAGAATAATCGTCTCTATGTGCCTCCATGCAGTTGAGTTCAATTCATTCGGCATATATACAGATAAACACTGAGCTATAAACTGGAGAACCCGTATAAAATAAAAGTACACTTCTGTTGATGATTTTAAACGGTTTGGGCAGATATTAAATCCAATTTTCTCTTTCCTTTTCCATGCTATATATTGTTACGTTAACATTCCTCTCGTATCACGCTAAAATGTCCTTGTAACTGGATCGAAATTTTGAAGACGATTATACGGTGTGCGACTATACAGTGTTGATCAAGGTGTGAACGTCCTCGGCTCTTTTCAGATCCGTAATCAAATTAAGATGGGAGGTGATTGGGCGCAATTGAACTTAAACCCGTAACGGGTCTGTATACCATAAATTACAATTCTTTCTTGCATATGCATCAAATTAGTTCTAATTTCCGTTTGGAATTGACACAAAAAGACCAGAAATAATCCGTAGTCGACTATGTCGTGTTCAACAACAAATTGCTTTATGCCTTAACCTGAGATGTTGTTTATATGGGTTCGCCGATATGTCGTATACTGTTCTGGTTTAATTTTATCTCATTTATCTCCCCTGTATCGTCGCATCCAGGCCTGGCGAAATCCCATTCTAAAATAGGGTCAATTCTACTCCCTACGTCGAGACATTGACTCTAAGATACACCCGGGCCATCTTGTTTGGCACTTCTTTTATTTGCCGATCTGTGGCTGATAGGTCGCCCCAAAAATTGGCGGAACCAATGCGCGATGGTCTGGCATGGCGTACGAGAGTTGTCTTAGTCTCGTCCACTATAGAAATATTCGCGAGAATACGATTGGCGAAATCCGAGACTGAACTATTCGAATTAGACAAATATAGAGGAGCACCCACACACTCAGAACCACAGTTTAGCACAGCAAGCCGATGAGTTTTGCTGGCCCACCATGTTAAGGGACTTTTTATTTGGTCTATTGAGACAATGACATTTCATGAATCATGTGCACACAGTTCCTGACGTCATTAAAAGTTGTTTGCTATATGATTATGACATATCTAACTGGTTAATAGATTTACCAGAAGCCCTGTTTGGCGTTATTGGGTGAACGGGCTATGGCTTTCAGTATATTTCTATATAAAGTAAATTCGAATAGACATATTTATGTAAATCTCTACAAGCATTGCAGCTAATTAAAAGTTTTTAATTTAAATAACTTATTTGTGAACAACAATCCGCTATCCATGAGCCATCCAAAGTCATTTTATAGTTTGGTTTACAATGGCTTCCATGTTATGAAATAAGGACGGAGAAACAAGGCATTGCTAGAGATTATTTAACACATAAAAGGGCATAACAGTCACATAAATATGGGTTATATCGCAACGTATCTGCACCCACTTGCTTTTTACAACTGTTCCTAGTTCAGAAAATTTCGCAGGGTAGTAACGTAAGTATTGAACCCAAGACCTTGCGAGTCAGGGACAAAATCCCCAACAGTACACCTAATTGTTTACCATGTTCACTCAGCCAATCTGTTTTTCATGTTCGTCTGTCGTCCAATAACTAAAGATTTTCGTTTGGAGTGAGCTAATTTAACGGCTCCTTGTAGAGTACTTTGCCTGAAGAATTCCCAGTCAACACTCGTTTGTAATTCAGCCTGCATCTCCACATCAGAGGGGAGGGGACTAATCTGTAGCAATAAAAAATACTCGTTAGATTATTAATGGATTAGTTTCAAATGTTATTTTTTAGTTTATTAATTCCGCATTTATATAATCTTGGGTACCACTATTTTTATTCAAAGCCCATCGCTGCTTTAATGTAACAAAATGTGATTAAAATCATAGGCCTATCTACATAATGCTCTTGCTTTAGATTTACCTAAAGTTAATATCAACAGGAGTTCATTGGCGCCAGGCGGTGTGGGGTTTGCGAAAGGTCTCTGCATAATTGCCCAATAAAAAGCTAGATTACGTCGTATGGTAATAATAATCGGTACAACGACAATGATATTGATCTATTTAAAAAGATAGTACATCTCCATATTAAACATATCAGAAAAATAAAGTCAACGACTTACATACGAAGTCGTAGACTGAAAATACCTTTTGTCGGAGTTTCCTGAGAAGTTGATCTGAGGCGTGTTCCCAGTACAGGGTTTTGTTTATTAGAATACACTCAGCCCCATTACTGATTACTGACAGAGACGGCTGCTGATCGAATAGCATCTGAGCCAAACCCTAAATTTAAATCAGAAAATCGATTAAAGTCTTAAAATAATATAAAAGAGTGAATAGACAATGAATAAAAAAAGATAAAATCAACTGTTTTTCGGTTATTTGACTCAGGTTTAAAGCCGTACTTAATGCACTCATACGACGATCGAAGTCACGTTCGCAAAACATTTTTCTCATTGTTAAACTATTTGCAATTTATCAGTAGAAAAGGAAACAAGGTGAAAATATTAACAACATTTTGTTTATAAATAGATCGAATTAGTGGCAAGAGAAAAACTTAGTTAACTTACAAACACTTGCCCTTTGGTTAGCGTGAAAACCCTGACGAATTCTGGCGTACGATGCGCAGTCTCGTGCACATTTGACTGTAACGAATAACAGAAAAGCATTGCTAGTTTGAAATGTTTGCCCTCAGATACAATGATAAAGTGCTTCAAGCTCCTACCTGGTATTTAGTTAGTTAACTCGTTCAGCCAACGGCTTTACGTCATTCGTCACTTCCACATCCGTATCAAACCATGCAGTCTCTTTCTAAGTTATTAACTGGTGATTTATTTCGAGATCAATACTATATATAGTTATACAGTTGGCGTCGCTGTCAAGAGACTAGAAGTTTAAGAAGAAGAAATGTTGAATTGACCGAAAAAACGGTAGAATAAGATTCAATTTTATATTTCTCCCAAGTGGGATGGGTGGGGGTGGGGTAATTCTGCAACAATGACAACAAAACAAGCTTGTTGATACAAGCGAGCGATTAACGGTCGAGGATAAACACGTGCACTAAAGCCTATATTTAGACACCGACATCACAAAACTGAACCGGAGCATGCGCGCTGCAGTCGGAATGGTTTGTATGTACAAGGTTGAATATTCATGAAGCAAAGTGGCACGACTTCTTCGGTTTGACTTCGAATATTGACCAGATTTCTCTTGGCTCGTACAAGATAAGTACGCATTAAATAATTTTCGTTTTTGCGGCATTATTTTAATTTATTAACAAACTTTGATACCTCTTAAAATCGTAGCGATCTGAATGTATTGATAAAAGCTAATTTTGGGCGCTAGTGCCTCTTTAAGATTTTGAGATATTCAAGCTTGGGTCATGTCGGAATTTGAAGCAATACAGGAAAAGCCATAAACAATTACTTTAATTGTATTAAACACTTACATGCGACTCACTCGGCGGAATATTAGCTTGGAATCAAGCCATGTAAAATCTTAAAAATAAGGGTTCTCTGAGGGTTCTTTAGAAAAGAGGATGCTCTACATGGGACCATAACGACAAAAACAGTTCTGTGGCAAAAAAGATAGGGAGAAATACATGGAACAGTTCCTGCAAGGGTTCCATACTCAGAACCATAAAGGGCTCCACCAGAGCAATGACCAAATAACCTTAAGTTTCATTAAAACCATATTTTTAAGGTGTATGTGTCATGTTTTAAATGTCCACTAGTTTAAAAATTTTAGCCCTCGGCCCATATGAAAAGAGGCTGATGTCCTATTATGACGTTGGAGTTTAAATAAAGTTTATTATTATTATTATTATTATTATTATTATTGTGCTGATTTATACTATTTGAGACATTTCCTTGTAGAGCTGACAGAGAGTGTAATCAAGAGACAACCGTGAATGGAATCAAAATCCCTGTCGGAATGGGCGTGAGCGTAGCCATTTACCAGATTCATCATGATCCGGGTTACTGGTCTGACCCGGAAACATTTGATCCAGAGAGGTAAGTTCTTCGGGTGTTCACACGCAATCCAGTTTTCTAATTAGGTAGATTTTGCGTTCACACCTGAATAATTTAATTTTAGTGGTGTTCAGACGGAATCCAGTTTTCTAATTAGGTAGATTTTGTATTCATACTTGAATAAGTATGAAGAAGTAAATTTCAAACAAGGACGGTTTAATACCGAAGCCCAGCCCAAAACTACCGAGAAAAGTATATGTCTATGAATTAGGCTGAGAAATACCACAATGACACGTTAAAAACGTTAGATCTGTGTAACTGTGTTGAACCGACATCTAAGAGATTAAAAGCGAAACAATGACATTGTAAATGATAACGGTTTCATGCTTGGCTGTGAAATATTAGTGGGCAAAAAAGTTCAATTTAAAAGAAGATTGGAGTCGTCCAGAAGATCTGATTAAAATCAGCACTTATCATCATGCTGTAACAAATCTTGGCGTCCTGGGGGCATCGTGTTTGGTGGGATGTGGGATTCCGTTTCGTGTCTGGTGGATTAGAGTTCCATATGTGTCTTTATCTGAAATCATTTGAGTTGTATTTGGATGGAAACGGCAAAGAGAATTGTGTTTTGACACGAGACAAAAGATCCTTCGATCAGGGGGTTGGACGAACGTGAATGTCTCGCAGACAAAATAATTTACGCAACAGGTATAGACAGGTGCCCAATTAAATCACTAAAACTTTTAGTGGCAAATACTAATCCTAAACCCACAAGCCATTTAAATCAATGCTTGAAAGATGCTAAGAATTCACCAGAGAGAATCACATTACGGTACACAACGACGAGTATAAAGACATGGTTATGTGGGGAATACGTAATGTTAAGTACAGTCGTCCTAAGGGGCCTACTCCGCGGGATCCAAATAATGAATGATGCAGGTTTTGCCAAATCGAAAAATTATATAGGCTTTCGTGAGTGGCTGGAAGAACTGAAAGTTCTGTCAAATGTTACAAGGGGTAATATCGAGCTGTCCCAAGTACAAACAAATCAGCGATATCCTTTCAGCGCTAGCACCGCTTACACCCAGCGAAGCATAATTTGTACAGTCAGTCGCCCAACTGAACATCTCCCCGTACCTAAATCGGGACCCTGGACGTACGGTATTTGTCACACTCCAATGTCAAATCAAGAACGTAACACACATCAGTTAAATTCCAGCAACTTCACCTCATCAGGAACCATCTCAGATTCACCCTTTTCGAACTGTGTGTTCAAGTTTTCAAATAATTAAGCGTATACCGGTACATTAAATTAACCACTACACAAACGATGTGACTTGCGTACTACATCTGCTACCATGTTAACAACGACTCACGCATATATGAAGGCATATTCTTGGGCCCGTTGTTTTCTTTCATTTCTTGTTGAAAAAAAATACAAGTTCTTTTTCAGTGATAAAACGGTCTTCATTTTAATTACCGTGTTGTTCCAATTTAAATATAAGGATTGACTGAAACTGTTTAGCGTTTTTTGGAGCATGAACGAAAAAACTGAGGTGCAAACTGTATGAATCCGCGTGGCGGTTCATATAAGTGTTCACCTCGGTTTTCTTAATCGATCGACATCTTTGTGACAGTGGCATTGGTGTGCTGATGTGAATTTGTGAAGACCCAGCATTTAATTTGAAACCCTTTCACACGATGCAACTTTTGTTTGATAAGAATCAAGAAGTTCAATGTGTTTGTTTGATAAGGGTTTAACTTCGTACTCATTGGTATTTCACTTTACATTATTATTTTTTTTGGTTTATTTGCCGCCTTATTTAAATCAATCAACCAATCAATCAATGTAGTACGACTTTAAACTCATACTCAAAACAAACAAACAAACGCCTACAAAGCAAACGTCATTTACTCTAATTATAGATCATTAGTAATAATCGAGTGATGTTTTTTGTCTTTCCTAGATTTACTCCCGAGAAGCGCCAGAAACATCACCCTCTACAGTACATACCGTTTGGCAATGGTCCACGCAACTGTGTTGCAATGAGACTGGCTCAATTTGAGATGAAAATTTGTGTCATTATGGTACTGCAGAAGTACCGAATGCTCCCTAATAAGAAAACGGTAAGTATTTTAACACGTCCAAACACAAAACCTTCACAATGTTCAATTAATCAATTATAATCAGTGTTTTTGTTGCAAGATTCCTGGACTAAAATGTCACAAACCTCGCATTGCTAAAAACTCTTTGTTCAGAAACATATAACAGACACATCTACCCTTTATGGTTGTTTAAAAGTTACGCTAACAAAATCCAAGCAAACTTTTTTTCACAAATACAATCTTATTCTTTGCTCTTAGACTATGCTGGGGAACATCGAACACGTTTACCCTTCATGCTTGTTCATAAGCTACACTGAAAAAAAATCCTTAACATCTTAAAGGGTATCCGCAGTACTTCAGCCCCACTTTGCAGTTATATGTACTTTAATACACAAAGAATTACATATGCACAGTTTAAAGAAAAAAAAATCTTCCTAAAATGATCATTTTATTGTTTAAAATTAATATAATTTACATCGC
>JAVFBX010181535.1:0-24372 GCA_034783855.1 Mopalia kennerleyi
TGTTAATTGAATGTTACAATGGGGTGCTGAACATGTGTTACAATGGTGTGCTGAACACGTGTTACAATGGGGTGCTGAACACGTGTTACAATGGGGTGCTGAACACGTGTTACATTGGTATATTTCTGTCTTAAGATTGCTTTAAACAACAATTTAAATTTTATTTGAACATCAGCTATGATTGTACATCATAATTTTTATAATATCTTAAAAATTTTATTGTATATACATTTATATTAATATAATTTTTATTATTGATCCGCCTTTCTTCAAAACTCTTTTGCCCTCTAGCTAAGTGCAGTTCGTTTGAGTGCTGTCTTAACTTACCACTGGAGGAAAATGAACTATCCAACATTATGGAAACGCTTCACATCTTGGTTGTGCTAGGGTCAATTATTGTTGGAATACATCACCATCATATAAGTGAAATACCCTTAAGCACGGCATTTTGAGAAATGTGCTGTGGACTGCACTAAATGCTCTGTCACAAAGTCAAACATGTTGAGTGTGTATCAACATATTCCAAGAAACTACAGGAGTCCTCAGTGACTTTTGTGATCATCTTCACTTTCAGTATTACATGTAAATATTTATGAGGACATTCATGTCAGAGTTATGTCCCCTTACAGTAAAAAGCAGTACATAAAGCAGATTAGAATATTTAATTTAGGACCTTTTTTTAAAAACAGTAAATCTTATATTGCTGGCTGTCCTGTGACTACAATTTCATGTTTTTTTTGGTTTTTAGTTTTAAGGCTTGGGGCTCATAACACTGGAGCCTTTATTCAGCATAGGCTTTGAATTCTGTGAGCTATATATGCAAAGGTCTATGTCTAATGTTTAGATAGGGACAAATCCATTTGTTGGACTAAATTTTTATTGAATGTATGGGTCACACAATTTATCAATACAAAAAGTCAATAACGTATTTTATTTACTCACAAGAGGCAACAAACAAAGACAATCACACAACCTAACACAAAGACATCAGATAGTTTTTAGCCCCGTGGGGGAGCAGATTGGCCAGTCCTGCAGAATACTCTCCTGGCTTCCTCAGTCTATCATAAGAGGCAAGAAAAGATGAGCTTTCTGTTACCCTGGTGTTCTCAGAGCTAAAGGGGAACAGGAAGCTGATCTGTTTGTACATTTTGTATTCGTCTCCGTCGTCATATCAGTGAAATACTCTCGAGTACGACGTTAAACACCAATCAAACAAACAAACAAACAAAACAAACATAAATGTCCTTAACCTGAAGGTGGATGAAGTAATGCTAATGCACATGTTTTTAATCCTGGGGCCAATCTTTTGGAATATTACACATTGAGGCTGTGATTCTTTTAACTGTGTCAAGTTTTGTGAAATATTTATCAAAAGTCCAGGGAACGTCAGTTCCTCGAAACAGGATTAATTGGTAACACCAGATTAAATCACTAATACCGGATTAGAGATTACCTTCGACATATGGATAGTGGATAATATTAAATAGCTCATCAAACAAATGTCCCCTGCTGGTTATTCTTAGAAATTTTACACAACAAATTCAAACTACAGGGTTTTTTTAATTACAGTTTTGGAAAATAGATACATGTGTAAATTTTATACTTGGAATACATACATGTATTACTGGTTAGTTGTTGTTAATTAGTTCTCCATTTCGGTTTTGATATTCAATAAGTGTTATAAATGATTAGATCAGATATACCGGAGCAGTAATCCTGTTTATCTTCTTCTATACTTATCATGACTGGTGTAACAAATTAATAAAATATTGATTAATCGCTCTGGTTGCTGTATAATCTGTAATTCCAACCTTTGAATGTCTTTTCTCATCTTTTCTCTCACATCATATTTATAAAATTGCACCAAATAACGATAAAACGTTACACACTATATATTCATACACAATATCTTTAAAAATATAATTCAACACAAGGAGTTAATGCCTGTGAAAGTTGTATTTATGTTGCATCACATCGGCTTTATAAAATTTAATTCAGAGTTAATTTGGTGGATAATTGTGATATCCTATTGCAAAATCCTAGCATACTTCCTTCTTTTCATATTACATGTCTCTGTGGGTGTGTGTATGTGGAGATTCATATCACTCTACCATGGGTCTCCGTAGCTCAGTCAGTAGCCTGGTCACCCAATGTACAAGGTTTGATCTTGCTGGAAGTAGACACATGTTTGTATCTCTACACACTGGTGCTCTCAGAGCTAAGGGGCAACACGAAGCCGTTCTGTGATGTCATATAATTGTACTGGGTGTCTTGTCTTCATTGTCTTTGTTGGTTGACAGTGGTGTCCTTCAAAATCATGATTGGGTTGGGACGTACTCATCATTAGGGAACTAACCTTAAGTACGATGTTAAACCCCAATCAACCAAACAAACATTTAACTTTACAATTGTAGTATTATATAATCTTAGAAGTGAGAGTAACAAACAATACTCAGGTTTGTGGTGTTAGGGAGAATGGTCAGAAGGGGTTTCCCCATGGTTACAGAAGTTTCATTAGGGAGGGCTGATTTATAGGTTTCCCAAATTGTTTGCAGTCTTCGTCTAAATTTGCATTTTGCTGCTGATTTTGACAAATTTTGTCATCTGATAATCAATAAAGTTTGTGTTTCAAAGCAATTTTGCTTTATTTTTCACCAAGGCACATTTATGTATTTAAAAGATCCGCAAACCAAAGGAAAATGAAAATGTTTTTGAGGTTAAGCCGGAAAAGATTACAGCACAGGCCTGTGTGCTTATATATAAAGGCAGAGTTGCTGATTGACTTGTCCCTGCAATAACATTGAATTGAAGGGACTATAATCTGTTGGTGAGCTGACCTGTATTTTATTCAACCTACAGTTGAAAAATTAAAAGCCAGAAATCCCCATTTTCCGGGTAATTGGATTATATTCTATTAGTGTGTAAGATACAACCCCTGCAGTCTTACAACTTAAACGCTTTAACTGATCAAATGTATTTGGTGGCAAGTCATGCGGGAACAGATTTTCACCCACGATAACATGACTTTATACACATTTACAGCACCTACATTAACTGTTTCATCCCTTCATGAATCAAACTCGTGTACATATAGCTAATTCGTTTATAAAGCATGTGACATTTGGATGGACGGCATTTGTTAGTATAATAGCTGGCGTGGTAGTCTGCTCCTATGTAACGGAATGAGAGGATTACGACTGTACCACAATATGTAATTACCTTGTACTACTGCGGGTATTTTGACATGATTTTCCACGATGTAATTAGGACAAAAGTGTGGTTATCTCTGCAGGCTCTAGCTATTGTGTTTTAAGATCTATTCATCATTGTGGCTTGCACATACATGTAGCTGATGTTGGATTTGTTCATTCACTAAATGTCATTGTGCCCAGCTCTGGTTATCATCGGCCCTGTATGTATATTCTTACTAGTTGTGATTGTCTGTTCTCAGAGTTTGAAGGAAATTATGGATAGAAGGATTTTGATTTCATTATGAAATTGAGGAATTCTTTAAATGAATATTATGGTCGCTTGAACAATAGGCAGCCATTCAATGCTGTGGTATTATCTTTTCCAACAAAGTGTCTATTTTATAATTGGAACTCACATGGAATTATTTCATTTTGTGGCATTGCATAATTATTTATGCATAAGCAGCATAACATGAATTGGATGATAACTGAGTAGTGTCTTACTCAAGTTCTCAAATGTTGTTGATGGGGTAATCAGCTTATTTTGATGATAATGGATCAGTTACTGTAGTTAGTCACATGATGTGGCTGCGACAATGAAATGGATGGTTTTCATGAGGTTTCCTTTCAGTTTTCCACTGTAATTAGGCAAGGAACTGTGTGAAGTGGATCCATCATCGTATAAGTGTAATACCCTTGAATAAAACCCCAAATCAAACCAACCGACAATTAAGTTTAAGCTTATAGATTTGTTAAGTATGTTCTGTCATTGGTCAATACCCTATAGATGTGATAGTGTGGTTGCTGTATTGTAAGGGACAGGTTAACCAGCATACCTCACATTCTAGTGTAACACCAAATACACAGGCCTATTTTCACAGTAGGAGGATTGTATTTACACAGTTAAATACCTATGTTTCCCTCAGCCACTCTCTGGACAGTTTGAATTATTTACATATTTGCAGGTTTTTAGACAAAGACCAAAAAGAGTACCTGCTATGTAAACACATCATAGACATTTTATTGTCTCTTGAAAAGTCTTGCTCGGCCATTGTTGACCTTCAAATTCTTATTGTGGAAATTGAATGAAATCCAATTTCATTTTCTCTGAGGGCTTTTTTTAAATTGACTAAATATTCTGATGTAGAATTGTTCAATGTTATATCTCTAGGGTCTATTCAAATAAATAACTAAAACATCAGTCTGTTTAGTTATGATCAGTAGCCATGTTTCTGGGTTTTCATTGAGTTAGTTAAGGTGGACTGTGCTAGTTTCCATAGGGATCGAGCATGGAGGTTTTAGAGCTCTAGCTGATAACCAATCAATATCAGTGTCCTGTGTCGACCCAGATTACTCATTGCTGAACGTCTCGTCTCCAAGGCTCGATCTGCATGGAGATTCAGTTTGTAACAGATGTGTCCAGAATCTAGTTAGAAATCGAGGAAAAAATCTGTCAAGAATCAACTCTCTTTCATGGACACAGTTTTCTTTGGAGTATTTCTTCACAATGTATCCTCAATGTTTCATTTTTGATTCGGCGTTGTTGTTGTTTGAATGTCGTCTGGGTGCTCTATGTGATTCCAGACATTGGTTTAGCTGAGTCAGCCTGTTCGGGATATAGATTATGTTGATCAGTCTGTTGGTTATCTTCTCTCTGATTTATTGCTAGCTTTTGATAGTAGTCACTTGTTTTGTCAGCTGGAGACACAGCTAGTTAATAATGTTCTGATCAAAATTGTGACAGGAAGAGCCTGGGTTTTGGTATTAATCTGCGGGTAATAATGTGTGAATCATATGTGTTTTATCATCTCCTTTTAAACTTTACCATTGATGACCTTTGAATACCTTGATGTGATTCCTGCTAGATTAGGGAACAGGGATATTTACATGCAAGGTGTTCTGGAGCTGCAGTCCTAAGTTCATAATGCCTGCTCCTGTTGTATGAATATTTTTTTACTGTTCCTTTAGAACTATCTAAAGTAAACACTCATAAACTGCATTTTTTAAAAAGGCTTTTCATGGTTTTATCAAGCGTTGAACCTCTCGACCTACTATTTAACGACCATAACTGTTACAACGCTGTTATCAAGATTGTACATGTATCTTGTGTTGTATGAATTATGAGCAGGAAATCATTGACTTGCATACCTACTGAGTTAGGTCCTCTCAGTGGGTTACAGCATTTGGGATATGTATGATGTGAATATATTACCTCATTCAGATGTCAACTGTTAGCTATTCAAATGTTCAGCTTTAGAACTGGTTTATTTCAATGCTGTGTTGGGGACATATTTTATTGACTGATCCACTTAAGATCTCATTGATGTCTTGAAATGTATTTCTGATATTTCAACAAAGGAGAATAGTTAGATGTTTAGATGTTCATCGTCTAGTTGGTACATGTACATGTATGTAGTTAGTGTTCTGTGCTCTTAGAAAGGGTCTCAATCCACCATTACATGAACATACATGTTTATAGCTACTTAAACTTTAACTTGTTTTCCAGGTAAATACAAACGACATTGTTATTGAGGGTTTGAAACATGGGACATTTTGATGATCGGTTATTTTACGGTCAAATGGTGAATTTGATCAGTATACTGTGATTTAACCCTGAAAGGCAAACATTTAAACTTATTTGGATCAAACTCACTCATCCAGAGAATATTCATTTTGTCTCACTCACTCATTTGGAGGCAGATCTTTTTGTCTCATTCACTCATCTGGGTGAACTCATCTAGAGGCAAATCATTTTGTCTCATTTACTCATTTGGGGGCTTTTCATTTTGTCTCATTATCTCAGACATCTTGAGGCTGTTCATTTTTCTCACTCACTCATCTGAAGGCTGTTCATTTTGTCTCACTCGTCTAAAGGTGATTCATTTTGTCTCACTCATTCACTTGGAGGCTGTTCATTTTGTCTCACTCACTCATCTAAAGGCTCTTCATTCTTTCTCACTCACTTATCTGATAGCTGTTCACTTTGACTCACTCATTTGAAAGCTGTTCATTTTGACTCACTCATCTGAAAGCTGTTCATTTTGACTCCCTCATCTGAATGCTGTTCATTTCGACTCACTCATCTGAAAGCTGTTCATTTTGTCTCACTCATCTGAAAGCTGTTCATTTTGACTCACTCATTTGAAAGCTGTTCATTTTGACTGACTCAGTCATGTTTGGTACTGCACTATAATTCTAGCTTCTGGTTGTCCGGGGCCTGGTTGTTTAAGCTTATTAAATTTTGAACACAAATACAACTAGATTAGTCCACTGCACAATCCTAGATTAGGGACGCCTTCTTGCTAAGGGCAGGTTGTTTGAAGATTAGGAATGCTGTTTTTGCTTAGCACTGAATGAAATTAACTTTCAACACTTCACATCTTGGTTGTGGTAGTGTCAATTATTGTAGGAATATATTGCGTCATATAAGTGAAATAACCTTAAGCATGGCATAAAACACAAATCAATCAATAGAGTAGAGTAGTGAATCATGGTAGCGAGGCCATCTACATGGCAGGACATCATCTCATCAAAGATTAATGTTAATTCTTTCAACGGGTGGTCCTGTAAGTGTATTTATTTAATCAGATGATGAAGAAAATGTGAATGGTTTTCTGGGGCTTGTATTACTTGAATGTGTTTTACCTATCGGTCCCATGTATCACCTGTCAAATTGAATCCGTCCAGGTAAACAGTGTCCTGTTATATTGTTGCTGTACCTGTAAGTTGTTAGTTTGAGCCTGGTTGTTTTGACTGAGAGACACCTGAGCTTGTAATATGATGATGTAGACTGTCTGCGGGGCTGTCTCAACCCTCACTCACACAGGCCTATCAAATGGCTGATTGAACTTTAATGCAGCAGAGCTATACCATGTCAGCTGAGCTGATGTGTAGGTACTTCTCCTGTTTAAATTTCATGAAAAGAATTTGTTTGGGGTCTAAATCAAGCAAAAACGGTGTACCGAACTCAACAGCCACGTAATTTTTATTAAATTTTAATGTTTGAAGTTGACAGTAGGTGTACATATTATAGATGATTTTAAGGTCTAGAGAATGTATTATTTGGGATACTTACTTCTAGACTTGACAGAGGGAGAGGGGGAGGGGGGAGGGTATTGTGAGTAGGAGTTGTAGTGTGAGGAAACGTCTTTAATGCATGAAGTCGCACATGTGGTTGTTTAGTGCAGAGTGAATGTTTTCCTGTCTCTGTGTTGTATACAGTATATCTATGTGTGCACATGTGTCTTGGCCTCAGCCTTGTTACACTGCTTCCTTGTCTATAGACATGGTCCTACCTCTTTTCATTTAGTGCCACTGGTATACAGTGTTATGGCTGCAGTGTCTGATAGATGGTGGCTAATGTCCTGATGGGATAATTCTTGAGTGATCTTCACCATCTCCACTAGTAGGACGATTGGTGGGTGGACAGTAGGCCTATTCAATTAAAGATGGCCTTTGGAATTTTCTTTGTGATTCCTCAGCTAAGACTGGAATTCAATAATAAGGTTAGATTATTGTTAATTCTGAATGGAAAAACTTGAGAGTTCATCTTATGTCTGATTACTGACAGTTTTGTAAACAAAATATGAATTGGTTTAATGGCTGTTATTGTAATTGTTTATACAACTGACGGTGTGATTTTCTACCCTTATTCTGTTTCTTTCATGAATTTCAGTCAATTGCTTTTGTCTTTTGTAAAATCAGTCATTATATGCTGCTGTAGGCCTATATGTACTAGATAGTTTGTAACAAATACAAGTTTGCCATTTACCATGGCATCTCCTTCTTGTGATTTTCCTATTTATTTTGAATATTTGCCAATGGTTGCTAGTGTAAGTAACCGCTCAGACATTTTTCTCTCATTCACTTCATCTTGTTTCTAAAGAAAGGCATCAAATAAGGTATCTTAACATGTAAAATGTGATTCCCTGCTGGCGTTTTTTAAATGATGGCTGCCTTGTCTCAGTGGCTACTGATTACATGAGGTGGATTCTTGTTTAAAGGTCAAACGGTTTAACATTTTGTGATGTTCTTACAATGTGTAAAATGTGGCACCTCTTCATGTGTGTACTCTCTAAGTAATGGCTCAACAACACCCAACTGTTGGGTCACATCGGTTGCTATGGAAACATGGTGGTTGAGATAGACACTTTTTTCACTGAAGCTCTTCTGTTCTTTAAAGTAAAAGGAGAGAAAGTCAGTTAGACTTAAAGCCTTAATCTGAAACAAACAGTTGGTACTTGTGTCAATAAGATTTCACGACTTCTCTTTTACTCTCAATCAGTCTTTTGTGTTTAAAGACTCTAGCTCAGTTTTTCACAATGAAAGTCTAGTACCTTTCTCACTCAGGCACTGATTGGCCTCAATGGGACTTTTGACAGATATTTTGTTCCGCTGGTGTTTTGCAGCTGTTGAACCTTACTGTAGGTGTGGCTGAAACTTAAATTGGTTCACATCAGGAAGTGTGATAGGAAATGTGGAATATTCTCCTCAAAATAACTTAAGTATATACAGATGGACCCTTGCAGTTATTTGCTGTTTTGAGATCAAATTGTGAGGTAACCATGATTGACCATCACAGTGGAACCTTTCACTTCTTTCTCAGTCCCAGACTCAAGATATATTTTCTGGATTTTTTTGGTTTTTACTCACTGAATTTTGTTTTCACCTGAGATGAAATGCCTGCAGATAGATTTGAACCATATATATCCCAGCCTTCTTATAACTTGTTACCTGCCTAGATGGTATAGTTATGCCAGTGCTCATCGCTCTGAGAGTATTCGTCAAGGTAGCTATCTCACATCAGTGAAGTGCGTATGCTGTCAGGAATTAACTCAAATGGCACTACTGGGTTCATCTTTATGTGATCATTTACTGGCAACTCTATACTTTGAGTTTATAAGTTGAACAGGGAAGTAAAATCAATTATGCTACGCGTATGAAGACAGAGTTTATGTGTGAATCATTGTATATTTTGGCTGCTGAATCAGTTGTTTTGGTTGCTTTTTTGTTGTTTGTTCATTGACTGCTTGCGCTCATTTATGGGGTATTGATTAGCGATGTTTTAAAGTAGTATTTGAGTTGACTGACTTAATGACAATTCTAACAGGTTACTGGATGTGGACTCTATAATGGATAGCGCTCGAGTTTTACTGTGGTTGTCAGTATTCATATTTTACTTGGCCTGGCTGTTTTCTTGGTCGCCTTTTTCGTGGCCTGTGGTGGTGGCCATCTTGGTTGGCGGAGCATCTCTCATGTCAATATTAGGATCAGAAGGTGAAGAAAAAACAGAAAAGTCAGCCATTAGAAAGGTACATATAATGACTACCACCGAGGAGTTTAACATAGTATTAAAGTATAGTAGCAACTCCGAAGAAGGATGATGAATTCTTTTTGACTGCTTTTTCTGTTTATTGACCATATGCCCAACAGGAGCGATCCTCCTGTTGATGGATTAAGTAATAAACTACAACGTTGGGTCAAAATGAATTCTTCATCTTTCTTCGGAGTTGTTGCTATACTTTACTATAAGAAGGTACATATTAACTATTATTATACTAGTCTACCTTAAATGGTTTTATTACAATACATAGTCAGATTATGTTCCAACAGATAAGGCTTATCATGTCTTATTAAAACAATAGAAATGCAGGTATCAAAATATATAATTGGTGTATAGTATTGTTAACTCCATGTATATAAAAGTGAGTTTAAGTTAAAGCAGACCTCTGTACAAGGGCTTAAAGGCAGAGGGGTGTCAAACCTGTCCTTTGGACACCCTGAATTAGACAGTTAGCCTCATTTGGACACCCTGTTTTAAGAAACATTACATGCAGGAAGTAGGGAAACTAAAAATTGGACACCCAGTTACTTAAAAAGTGATGCAAAATGATCATTTTGGACGCCATTCTTTTGATTTCTGTCTAAACCCCTGCCTCTGTAAAAGGTCAGTATGTTTGAAGCCGTCTGGTACTGTCTTAGGAATGTAGGGACATTTATTTTTTTAAAAATAAATGCTTTCGATTTTATAGTTGAGTGTGAGAGTTTTTTGATTTATAAAGATTACTTTGTCATTATAAAATAAGAGAAATATTCTGAAGCCTAACGTTAAACACAGATCAATCAATAAATCAATGATAAACATGTCTGGGTTAAGTGAACAGAAAATGTTTGAACATAGGAACGGGTTTGTTTGTGCTAATTGTGACTCTGATAAATCGGTTTCCCAGCAGCAAAAGTATTCTCAAGTTTCACTAACCAGTACGTTCATACAATCTTACAATTTAGAAAAAAAAAATTTTTATTTTAAATCAAAAACATGTATATATATTTAGATAATTTACATTAATATTTGGGCAAGAAAAGAAACTGCTGTGTGCTCACAATTGAAAATATTTAACAACTGCACGTATGACAAGTGTTAGATACAGTAGTCCCCACTACTGATTTTATTACATGTTTGCGCACTATATATGAACTCTGAACCCTAGGCATTAACATTTCTTACATTTGATTATAATAATAATGACTTTATTTTCTGAAGGTCCATTTAACATAACATAACACAGACCTTTCCAGTGCATACGCACAAATATAGGCCTATGCCAGTAAATACAATGCCGCGTAAAGTTGACTTACATGTGCATTATCAGGGAAGAAAACCGTATGCCGTTAAAATTTAAAATATGTAAATATAAATACATGTACATGTCTGTAACTGAAAGGTCCTAAGTTCTAATCCCGATGCAGGCATGCAAATTTTTCTCTTCATTTATTTAAAATATATGATACTAATAATGTCTTCACTGAAATTCATTCTGTAGTCACTTACAAACAAAAAAAGACACAAAGAAGTCTAAATGAAATCTAACTTGTTGGGGTCCCACACATTACAAATTGTGTTTTGTAACCCAATAAACCTGTTAACAATTGTTCCATTCTTACCACATAAACCTGCTATAAATTGTAACACATTTTAACCTCATATATATTTAAAGATAAACTTTTATGACTTTTAATTATATACCCTTTATTCAAGAATTCGTATATGGTTCTCCAGAGTACTTCTATATCATGATAGGCCCGCGGCCATGGCGTAGTGGTTAGCAAGTGCGCTTTCTAATGCCTACTTTGATGTACTGTTCACTGGATCGAGTCCGTCTGTCATCCCTCAGGTATACGAGTGAGTCACAAGATGTGGCTCCTGCTATCACGGGGGTGGTTTTTAAGAGGTTTCCTCCCACTTTTCCACCATAATAGGGCCAGGAACAGTGTGAAGTGGACAATCCATCATCATATAAGTGAAATACCCTTGAGTACGACGTTAAACCCCAATCAAACTGACAATCTATATCATGATTAGTTAATTAAGAGATAATAAATAGTTACTGTATGTTTGTTTTGTAGGATGATGAGCCTGGCCCCGAAGACACACACCCTGGAGATAAACTGTTTAAAATCGTTCATGAATTAGTTAAAACAGAGAGAGCATACGTTCACAGATTACACCTCGTAGACCAGGTGAGACAATTTACCTCTCAATTTCACACAAAGTAAAACAAATTGTTTATTATTGTTAATTTATTATTTACCTGGGCAGCTATCTGTTATTTCATTCAGGATCTGCTTGCCACATCTTAAGTGGTTATTTTGAAAGGTCACCACCGATAAGTTATGTCAAAAGTCAAGTAGAAGTATGAAACCAGCCCTTACCCAGTCTCAAAGGCATTGTGACTTTCAGTGGACTCTCATAGTGCCATATGACTCATTGCGCAAGAAATGGGGGATTCATTCTTGTCGCGCTGTTTGAATTTCATAATCTACTGATGCCTTAGAAGTGGTAGAATTAGCGTTATCATGATTTACCCATGATTCCACATCCAATTCATGTTCTTCAAGGTTTCTCTATTTCTCACTAGAGGGCGCATTTTCAACAATCAGCGCTGGTCTGGTCACAATGCCGTTGAGACTGGGAAATGGCTGCTTTTATACTTCTACTTGATAGACTTCTGGTTATGTAAATGTAAGCCATTTAAAGTTTAAATTGTTCTTATTTATGCTTTATGTAACACCTTATCAATGGTCTGTTCTCTTTGTTTGCAGGTGTTTCATTTTCAGGTGATGTTAGAAAACAATGCCAATAATTTTCTACCTGCAGATGTTATTCCCCAGATGTTTTCCAACGTTAAGAGTATTTATCAATTTCACAACGAATTTGTTTTACCAAAGTTAGAGGAAAGAATAAAAAATTGGTGAGTAACATACCAGGATAACTGTACCATTGTACCAGCTTACTATCACAAAGTTTCTAACGTGTAAATGTACTATTTAACTTGAAAATAAACTGAGTCTTTAAATAAAAAACTGCTTTCTAGAAAAAAACTTTAAATCCCATATGCACAGCATTTGTTATGTAATTAATGATTTACGGCTGTATTTGGAATTGATATGTTTTGAAAATAGTGCAAAATAATCTTAATCAACAGACAGCAGTAACCATTTTTTATAAACGTTAACCGTTTTATTGCAATATTACTTCTTTCCTACAACTTAATGCAAACACGTAAATAAAATCTTGTGTTTTTGTTTATTTTAAAGGGACAGCACTCCGCGTATTGGTGATCTCATGAAACGTAATGCTCCATTTCTCAAACTCTACACTGACTATGTGAAGAATTTTGATCGGGCCATGACACTCATTAATCAATGGCATGAGAAAAGTTCAAAGTTTGCTGCTATCATGCAAGAAATCCAGGTGAAAATTTAATTCCATTACCATCTAAAATAATTGAAAATAAAATGTCCTCCAACCTTTTTTTGGCAACTGAACTGTGATTTATGAGATTTTTTTATCAATTAATACAAAAAGTCTTGAGTATTTCTGAAATAAATTTTCAGCATATTGGTTTCATGTTTGTAATATTTTGTTCTGATTTTTCTTTGCCATTATTACGATTGGTATTATTTGTCTAAGTAATGAACAATGTTTAATGTTTGTGTTTCTTATAGAAACTACCTGAGTGTGGCAGTCTCTCATTACAACATCACATGTTAGAACCCATCCAAAGAGTACCACGTTATGAGCTTCTCCTAAAAGGTAATTTAAAGTCTTTTCAAGAAAAGAGAAATACAAAGGTGACATATTGTAGTGTCCTAAGTCTGCCAGTGTCATCAAGTCAAGCAGTACTTATTTTGTGACTCGAAACATCGTGAAATGTAGTTTTCTGATTTGGCCGTCCTGATAAATGTGTAGAACAATTTCTGTCTGATCTATTGTCTGTGTAATTTGACGGGGACATATGAGTGAAATAACCTTAAGTGCAACATCAAACTAACAAATGTTCCCCATGTTAAACCATTCCACAAAGTGATATGGACAATTCTTGTCCGGCTTCATGCTATGTTTCTTCAAGACAGCCAAATTTGTGGAGGAAATGATTTCACATGTTTCTATTCAATTACCCTGGTATTTAGGTAAAGCCTAATAGTATGAAGGCTATAATGCTCAAATATTACATTTTAAAATTAAAAATAAGCCATTTAACCACATTTTAAATTTAAGATATTGTGTTTTCATTTTTTTTTTCTATCAGATTATATGAAACATTTACCTGAGGATTCACCTGACAGGAAAGATACTGAAGGTGAGTAACTGTTCAATGAGCATCTATTTTACTAAAGGATTCAGGTGTCCAATAAATCCTGAAAAAAGGTGGAGTGCCATTGCTATGGTGGCTCAGTGATTTTACACTATTGTTACATGCATGCTGTGGTGTGGTTTGATTTACATTACCCCGTCAAAAAGAATTTCCACAAATAATCCTTCATTACACATAATCATACATTCAAAACATTTATTTGAATGATGATAACAAATCAAGAAAAAGGCATGGTTTTCAACCCATTCAGTTAACTTTGTTACCTCTCAAAGGAAATTCTGTTTTATGAATCTCTATCGTTTAGTCATGAGAATGTGTATAAATTATCAATTGTTTTTATTCGTTTTCCATTTTCTTATTTATTTTATAGATGCTGTACAACTTGTCGCCACGGCAGCCACACACTCCAATGAAGCAATGAAGAAAATTGTAAGTTTAATTTACCTACCAGTACACCCAGGTAGTGGCTCTTTTGTCAGAATGACTAATTCATGCCATCATGAGTTGCCCCCCTTTTTGTAAGCAAATCCTAAATACTACCTTCCATCACATCCTTATACATGTATTATCGAGGGTTGTATGAAATATTGATTATTGACTAAATAATTTCTCTTTTTTTTTTTACTTTGTGCACTATTAAATAAAATAAGTTTAAATTTCACTGACACTTTGTCCACAGGAGAAATTCCGAAAGCTCTTAGAGATTCACCAGAGTTTGGGAGGATCTCTAGATTTGATCAGTCCAACACGAGAGTTCATTAAGGAAGGGAGAATAGCAAAGATCTCAGCCAGGAGAGAAAAAACTCAGGAGAGATATATATTCCTGGTAAGACATTCTATCATCTTGTCATTTTCAAGAACTTGAAAGAACTTTTCTAGATTAGAAATTGTTTAATTACTGATTTTTTATTGTTAAAGATGACTCCTACTTTTCATGATTGTATTTATATTAATTATGATTGTCCAGTCTTGTCTTTTTGATGTTGTGGGTGATTACCTTCAGCCATTATGGTTGTATGTCATCATAAAGGTGAAGTATGGGATAGAATCTCAAATAAAGAAACAAATTACTTCACATGTTTATCAATATAAAGATCAAAGCTCGGACCTAACATGGACAAGATTGAATATATTAGGCTTCACAATAACAACATAGTATACCTGAAATACCATTCAAGAACACCTCTCAGAAGAAACAGAAACAATTATTATTAACGTCATTTTATTGTTTTTCTTTCTCCAGTTTAATGACATAATGTTGATCTGCAGTGAGCAGATTTTAGGCACTCACAAAATCAGAGCGAAGCTGGATATTGATGGAATGCAGGTTAGTTGAAAGCGTAAAACAAAAGTCATACATTGGAAATTAGGTCAGTGGTGATGAACAGGACAAACACTGGGGAAGGCCTCCTGTTAACGTGTTAACATAACTTGGTACTACATGAAAACATTATAGTCCTTCGTTTCAATTGGCCCTCTGGCTAAGGCAATGCTGTCTTTACTTAGCACTGGAGGAAAATTAACTTTCCAACATTATGTAAACAATTCACATCTTGGTTGTGCTAAAATCAATTATTGTTGGCCCCATCTGGTCTCAATATCTCAACACTTCATTTTGCGACCAACAGGTGAGTGATGAAATATTGAGATCAGAATGAGTCTTTCGTTATACTAGTAAATCCTTGTCCTATGCTAAAACAGTGAGTAGTTGTGATTTTTCTTTTGCCATTATAAATTTAATTTTTACATCATTTAAACTCCTCACGGTTAATCTATTGATATGTTTCTGCTGTAGTTTTACTTTCTGACACAAGTATTTCATGAATACTGTAGATTAGTCAAGTTCTGGTTGAACTAAATATTTGATTTTGATAAAATCTTTTACAGATTTTGGAGGGTGATAATGCAAATATTCCATTTACATTCAAAGTTACCAGCAAGCAGAAGATCATTGAATTCCAAGCAAGGTATGTACTGGGTCCATCAGATAATTGTTAACACCGTAGGTATTTCAATGAGCTGATATTTAAAGAGTTTTGTGAGGGTAAATCTTTGTGTAGTTGTAAGTGAAGCAACTTCAATATTTCTAGAGTTTTGTCAATATAAACACATTTGCAATGGTGATTGAGACGACCTCAAATTTAATTGTGGGATCATAAATCATTTCTCAGTTGTAAGGGAGACAACTTTAGTATTCAAGGGTAGATAACTCAGTACTGATTGTAAACAAAGTTTTCATGTATTGTAAAGACTTTGGTCATTCATTTCAGATTTGTTCTTAGTGTCTTATCAGATTTTTCTAAATCAGACCTTTTGTGGTAATTTATTTGACTGTGTTATAAGTATTTTTTATTTATTTTAATTTTTTTATTTTATACAGCTCCTTGGAAGAGAGTGATGATTGGAAAAGTGTAAGTTTTCTTTCGTTCTGAGAATTGTTTTAATTAACTGTATCACCATAATAAGAGTATGCAACAGATGACTGTTCCATGTGTTTCAGGGGTTACGGGTTATGATTATTATTATACAGGTCATAATCAATCACATGTAACAAGCTGCCCATGACTTGGGCGGCTTCTTTCAGACATCACCTGGTGTTATCTATCATTAATTCAGGCATTTCCATATGCTGACCTGGGAAAGTTGATCAAGTACGAAGATAAACACAAAGATAATAGATAAATATGAAAGGTGTACAATATGAGTGAATGCATCATTTTACTTCCATTTTAATTGGAATGTTTATAGACTTTATAATTAAAATGTAATTTTGTTGTATTTTCAGGTATTATGGGGAGTTGTGAAAGATTTCACAAGACGAAAAGAATCGCTCAGACAGGGACAGTCCAAACATTTACAGAATAACGGGGTATGTCTGAGTATAGAGTTATTCTCTGTAATGTTTCATGCTTAAATCTGAATTCTACTTTTATAAGATGTTTTGTTTATAAGTCGTATTAATCTTGTATGGGAAACAAAACATTAATAAATTTTAAGAAGTTTGTATTAATGTTTGTGTGTCATCTGCTGACCATGAAATTGTACATTGAATAGACACTTTGACTGCTTTTATAGCCAAACATATATCCTACCATGAACTGGATTGTCATTGAATTTCCCAATTGAAATATAAACAAAATCTGTGAGAACTGTTTTTTTTTCTTCTGCAAATATCCACATATTAAAATGCATTTAAAATTCTACTTTTATGTGTATTGATTGTTGTGTTTCCCTTATATGTAGTAGGCTAAGTAACAAACATGATTGTTAACATGCTCTCTTCAGCAGTTTTACAATGCACCAGCTTTGGTCTGCATGCATTAAGCTGGTATGTTCTGCCCTGCACACTCAGCACCCCAGTATGAAATGCAAATGAGATATCATGATGTGGGATATGTAGGGTAGGGAAAGACTTGACTACAGCTCTGATCATTATAACCTTCCTTTTCAAACTACAGCATATATGTAAGCTATGTATTATGATGTCGTGTATTTTATGTTTGTAGTTGGTAGCCCTTGATGACACAGATCTGGGTAAACGTGCCCCTGAATGGGTTCGCGATGAAGCGGTAACCATGTGTATGCTGTGCACATCAACCTTTACCACATTCCGAAGACGCCATCATTGTAGAGCGTGTGGAATTGTAAGTTATTACCTATTACTCCATTACACCACTTTAAGTTATACAAATATCACCAAGGTGTGTTATTACCTATTACTCCATTACACCACTCTAAGTTATACAAATATCACCAAGGTGTGTTATTACCTATTACTCCATTACATCACAAATATCACCAAGGTGTGTTATTACCTATTACTCCATTACATCACTCTAAGTTATACAAATATCACCAAGGTGTCTTATTTATTTATTCTTTTATTTAAGTAAATAACTAAAAGATTGAGATCCAATAACAAGTTATTTAAAAACTGTAAACAATGATGCTAAAATCTTAAATGTAATAACAAAAGGTTGATGTAAATAGGGGATAATTGATAAAGATCTTCAATAGAAGAGTGAAATTAGCAATGTGAAATCCGTTACAACATTAAAATGTATTTAATGGAGGTAATAAAGTTATATCTTGTTGTTGTTGGTAGGTAGTTTGTTCTAAGTGCTCCTCTAAGAAGGCCTCTCTGAACTATGACGATAAGGGCTCTAATCGTGTCTGTGATACCTGTCATAAACGACTGAAGGCTGAGGGAAGTGCCGAAAACAAAACAACACCTGAAATGGCAGGCAGAAGGAAAAAAATATTGCATGTAAGTTTGATATTAAATCTAGTAACAGTTTGTATTCCTCTGAAAAGTCTTTTGTTTGCTTAAACTAGACTGAGCAGGATAACGCTTGTATGTCCACATGTGATAAAACCAAATGTTCGTTTAATGTCTCCGTGTACAGGGAGTGTATCATACAGTTAAATTGTATCTGGTTTTACGGATAAGTGTTTTTAGTTTCTTATGTACTAAGTGCTTTTCTTGCAGTATCAATACAGGATTGGAACAACGAATAAGTCAAGCTCTCTTTAAAATACAGTAGGAAAAGTTATTCTGGCTATGTAGGCTAAGCAATTGTAATCAATTTTGCTTCAATCAAGTAAACAAAAAAAATAATTGAATGCTATTTTCTCTGTATTACCAGAGACCGGTATTACTTCAATCAAATCAACAGATAAAGTAATTGAATGCTATTTTCTCTGTTTTACCAGAGACTGGTATTACTTCAATCAAATCAACAGATAAAATAATTGATATCTTCTCTGTATCACCAGGTGAAGGGAAGTGATCCGTCGGTGATCTGTGGTTACCTTAGTTACACGGCAGACAAGGGGAAGAACTGGACGAGGAGATGGTTTTCTGCCCACAGTGATTTTGTTCTCTACTTCTTCAAAGCTCATCAGGTAAGGAGATTCATAATGATGGATATTGAGCATTCTGATATATCCAAGATGTGGTCAATTTTAAAACAAAGTATATAACACTTCACTTGTTATACCTGTAAGTGTGACCATCAGATCATATTGATGAAGTACCTGTCCCATTCAGACCCAATATCCTCATCAACCAAGCGAATCTATTATGACATATGAGGTTTTCTTTCTCTTAAAGACAGATTTGTTATTATTATTTTTCTTCTTCAGGATGTACGTGCCATGAATTCTCTCCCCTTACCTGGCTACCAGGTGGAGGTTGTAGATGAGAAACACTTTGACAAACCAAATGTCTTCAAACTGCACCATAAAAACCAAACGGATTATTGCTTCCAGGCTGAAGATAAAATCAAGGCTAACAGGTGAGTTTCTTTCGGGAAAATATTTATAAATCATTCAATGAAAATACAACATGTTTCCTTTTGAAAAGAGCCTGGGGCTGTGGCTTAGTGGTAGCGTGTGTGCTTACTAATCCTATTTTGTTCACAGGATCAAGTCTGTCTGTCGACCCTCATGTATATGAGTGAGTCATACGATGTGGAACCTGCAATCGCGGGGGTGGTTTTTACTAGGTTTCCCCTGGTTTTCCACTGTAATTAAGCAAATAACAGTATGAAGTGGACAATCCGTCCTATAAGTGCAGTACCCTTGAGTACAACATTAAACCCCAATTAAACATACAAACAAACCCTTTGAATAGAACTGTGCTCTTTTATGATTGTCCTCCCTTATCATTGTTAGTTGTCCATAACCAGCCTTTAATAAAATATATTCTATTTGAAGTTATTTTATTTTTGTCCTGTGACTTATAATAAAAGAATACTGAATTCTTAAAATTTATTGGATGAGCTGAAGAGCTACTGGAAAATCTTTATTTCTTGGATAATTTTGTACTGTGTTTCGTGAATGTCCAGTCTCATCGAAGCTTGTTGCCAATGGCGTTAAGGATGTGTTACCTTCACCCATTGGGTCCGTGGGGGAGCGGGTTGGCCAGTCCTACAGAATACTCTCCCGGCTTCCTCAGTCTATCGTAAGAGGCGAGAAAACAGGAGCTTTCTGTTACCCTGGTGTTCTCAGAGCTAAAGGGGAACAGGAAGCTGTTCTGTTTGTAAATTTTGTATTTGTCTCCGTCGTCATATAAGTGAAATACCCTTGAGTATGACGTTAAACACCAATCAAATAAACAAACCTTCAGCCATTAGGCTGGCATGCCCTCTAATCCTATTAAATAGGCCGTCGACGTTTGATATTTATCATTTGGACATTGGCAGTGCCTCGATGTCCTATCCTTCGATTCAATTTACGTAACAGATTTTTGCGCCAAACACTTTGCGCACCGTTAAAACAAAAGCAGCCCCTTTAACAATCGCGATGTCAAGGACACTGAACCTTACTGTCAAAGATTTTCTGATAAAAAAACTCTCAATTGCTTTGAAATTTGCCAAAAAATACAATGTTGGGGATAGAAATTGATTGCTAAACAGTTGACTTCACAGCCTGACAGTTTACAGTGAGTAAATCGGTAAATTCGTTCTGTAGTTTTTAACGGTGCGCAAAATGTTTTGCGCAAAAACCCATCACTTAAATTGAATTGAAAATACATGAACCAGTACAACATTATACCGCAATCAAGCAAACAAACCAAAACCAGATTAGGTAGCTGCATTTGAGTTTAAAAAATGATATCAATTAATATTTCATGTCTTTATCATTTGCTGTTTTTTTCAGATGGGTACGAGTTTTAGAGAAGGTTGTAATAGCAGAATTACCTGAAGATACACAAAGTGCTAGGTTAAGCAGTGACTCTGATACGTCGGTTAAGTCAGAGAAATCAGAACTCTCAGATAAACTTGAGGAGACAGGGTGACATTTATTATTGTTAATGTTGTGTTGATTTGTCAAAGCCGCTGTCTGTGCTAATGAAGGAGGTATTCTTAAAATAACTCCTTTGAAATTCTATTTTAAAATTTAGATGAAAATTTAATAGTGGATTAAGAGATTAATAGAAGAGAATGTGGATTGTCAAGTTCTGAAGTACCGTTATGTGGATTCCGAACAAGTGGATGTCCTTCAGAAGAGAATGTGGATTGTCAAGTTCTGAAGTACCATTATGTGGACTCCCAACTTGTGGATGTCCTTCAGAAGAGAAAGTGCATTGTACAATTTTGAAGTACCATTATGCTATGAGGTAGATTCCCAACTAGTGGATGTCCTTCAGACGAGAATGTGGATTGTCAAGTTCTGAAGTGTCATTATGTGGATTCCCAACTTGTGGATGTCCTTCGGAAGAGAAGGTGGATTGTCAAGTTCTGTAGTACCATAATGTGGATTCCCAACTTGTGGATGTCCTTCAGAAGAGAATGTGCATTGTAAAGTTCTGTAGTACCAATATGCTATGAAGAGATTGCCCAACATATGGCTGTCCATAAGAGTTGTGTATATTCAGCGACATCGTGTTTACTATCAGTATTGCACAAATAACAATGGCAAAAGGCAGTCTTTTCTTTACATAATATGATGGCAGAGAAGATTGGACAATCTGATTAAACAGGGTCTGTGCCCTCCTCAAGATCTATTGCTAATAAGCAGAAAACTGTTTTTGGATTTAAATCATGTGACTCATTTTGCAGGTTAAACTATATTATTTAATGTCTAAGGTAATTTTGTGATATGCATGTGGAGGACAAACATAGACAAACAAGCTAAGAACAGGCCTGGTCCACAGAGTGATCTTACCCTATAAAGTTTGTAATTATCGTCATGGCAGCCATCAGAAGTGTGAACAGGGTGCATGCATGTAGTTTGTAGAACTTGTGTGAACTGGATATAGAGGTGTTGCTGTTGAATGTGTAATTTGTGTACAGAGGTGCTGACTTTACACAAAAGTGTTAAATGTGTACAGAATCCATTATGTACAGAGGTGCTGACTGTGTACAGAGGCGTTGACTTTACATTAAAGTGTTGAATGTGTACAGAATCCATGGTGTACAGAGGTGCTGACTGTGTACAGAGGCGTAGACTTTACACAAAAGTGTTGAATGTGTACAGAATGTATTGTGTACACAGGTGAGATAACAGAGGCGTTGACTTTACAAAAAAGTGTTGAATGTGTACAGAATGTATTGTGTACACAGGTGAGATAACAGAGGCGACAGACATTATGCTGTACTTATAAAGCTTGGGACAAAAACAAAGAAGAGAAATGTCGTGAACAATTTTAGAAACAAGCTCACAACATTCTTGTTGATCTATGGTACTAATCGTGTATAAAGCATATCAATGCAAGTAACGACCTTGGGGAAACTAATACTTTATTGTTTTTAATCAAATATTGTTGTGAAATTTTGATAGATGTTGTCAAAAGTTTATGAACTAGAAGTATGGAACATGTATATACTGTATGTCCCCATCATTAGGCAATGATTGACTCAGCAGTGTAAGGACACTGACAGCAATGTCGCATGGAATGCTGGGAATTTAGTTTGTAAGTTTTTACAGTCGGTGTTACTAATATCACCTGTAATAGAACAGATTGTGACTGTAAGTGTTTCAGGTAGAATGGCTGCAGAGGTTTGTGTCTTCTGTATTGGAGTGAATATCACCCATGATGCTTCACTTCTGACTGAAATGTTTCGTAAGCTGTGTTGGTGATTCAGTGCCCAATGCTGTGGACATACCCTATATTTGTGTGTGTCATATTTCTAATTAATGAGCTTCTGCGATACTCATATTGCAGCATTGTGTAAATGGTTATTTGTTATTTATCAAAAAGAATCATAATTTTGTTAAGTAATCCTTTAACGTTATTTCTCTCGCCATTTGGGCTGACATTCTATTGTATGAACGAATAGTTCATCAAATCTTATAATATAAAACAGCCAAAAACCAGAAATTGTCTTGTTCCAACTTCCATGTTTCCAGTACATATTTGATGTGATTTATTTAAAGACGATTGTACTGCGCAGTGTTATTTCAAACTTCTTTCAAACTTATTTGGACACCCTGTTTTAAGAAACTTGTATCATGCAGGGAAACTGTAAAAGTTGGACACCCAGTTACTTAAAAGCTGAAGCAAAATTACCATTTTGGACACCATAGTTTTGATTTCTGGCTAAGGCCCTGCTCAAGTCCATTTCAACACCAAATGCAGGACATGCGATAGTTTTGTGCGACCCTTTAGCGATAGTGGTTGAATTAAAGAGGCTAATTAAGCACTTCACTCGACTCCATTTTAACACAGCCGCCTTGGACACATACACACATCGTTTTCAGAAGTAAGAGTGTAAGCATCTTTTAATATTTCACAGTATCTCGGAACTCTCAAAATAATTGCAAAGGAAAATACCTGCAAGATTGACAAAGACCATGTCTTTTTACCTAGGATTTGAAATCTGCCTATCCTATATCCCTCATAAATGCTCATAATCACTTTTTTGAAGAGTTTACCTGTCAAAATTTTCCTATCTTTCTCATGTTAAAACTCAGAATTTCTACCCATCATTTTAACTTTTTTTTTTTTAGAAATCGGCCTATCTCTAGCTTACACTATGCTCTTATTTATAGCAACTATCTATTCAATTTACATTGGGTTTTTTTTACGTTAATTTTTTCTTCTGACTGAGGCAGTGTTTATTACTGTTCGTTCATTTCCCCACACTGGCAACCATTCATTTCATGTTTGAGACAGTGTTTATCACTGTTCATTTGCATTCACACATCTACAACCTTTCATTTCATGATAGTTTTTCATTTTTTCTTTTGTGTGACTATTTATTGCTTTCTTTGTTGACAATTGTTGTTGAACAACATTTTTTTTTTTATTAAGAATGGTTTTTATTGATGTAAATTGTTAAATTACTGTTTTTGTACAAAGAAGTATTAATATATATAAAAATATTGATGTCTAGGTTAATGTGACATGTTAGCTTAAACTTCCCACAATGACAATGGGCCTTTTTTAACATTAATGTGTGATCGTTTTTTATGTTTATTTTAAATTTTTTACAATATCAAGGAAAATCATTTAATTATGCCATACACAGCAGGAGCATCTAGTATATTTGTACTTATATTTTTTTAAAACTTTGTTTGTATAATTTTTTAAGCTTTTAAAAATATTTTCTAAACTAAGTTACTAATATTCTCACAATGTAGACATATACTGGACAAGTAAAGAAATTATGATGTGAAATTAAAGTCAATATCAAGTCAATAACACATTTTTTAATTAAGGAAAACTATATACAGAGACTTGAAACAAATGTAACACATGCAATAGTACCTTCATCTGATGGTTCTTTAGTAATAGTTACTAATACATTCTCAAGGTAACAACTTTTAATGTCCACATTCACATTTTTCTAATTTTGTTATCTTTATATTTAGAATTAACCACATTCTACATTTCAGGCCTCAAACAATTTCAAGAGTTATAATAAAAGCCGCCCTATGGCTTAGGGCAGTTTGTTGGTAGCGTAACAATGCTGTCTTTACTTACATGTACCACTGAGGAAGATTAACTTTCTAACAGTATCAAAACATTTCACATTTTATGGTTGTGCTAGTGTCAATTATTGCTGAAAATCATC
>JAVFBX010181536.1:0-14452 GCA_034783855.1 Mopalia kennerleyi
TTGACAACGCATTTACCTCTAATAATAATAATAATAATATCTCTTGTATTAAGTTTCAAGAAAATATTTAGAAATTTTTTCTTTTTTGACCGAGTATTATTTTTTATTGATTGATTGATTTATTTAATCAACATGATTAAATCCCAATTACAGACCATTGGCCAGCATTATTGTGGGAGGCAAACTAAGAAGTAAATTAACCCAGAAAACCCACGACCTTTCGCTGGTTGCTGGCATACCAACCCACATCCGGTCTGCGGGAATCGAACCCGCGACCCCAGAGGTGAGGGGGGTATGTGGGACAGAAGCATAGACTCACTAGAGTGTACACTCTAGACCACTCCGTCACGGAGGCCCCAAAATAAATAAATGAATAAAAGTGTGGAAAATATTAAGATCAATCAGATAGTGATTTACCATCCACTGCCTGTTTTAATGTCCACATTTCGAGACATAGGTAACCTTTAGATCTATGATTATTTAACTTAAGGGGCTTATCTTTAAAATTCAACACCATGGGATAATTTTACTATTTGAAAGAATTTAACTGGAGTGAAACAGGGGTGGCTCGCCATATAAGACAGTGGTTACTAAAACAACCAACTTAGCGATGTGTTCAATGTCTTGTAGGAGTATGTCTAGTTGGGGTATCCTTAGTGGTGTCGCCAACTGGAATGGATTTGTAAAAGATAGTGTATGTAGATGCATGATGCCCCTTGCTGTCCGAGTGCTTCTTACGAGAACAGGTTAAACCATCATAACAAAGCCTTACAGTTTACATCATTGCCAAACAAACAAAAAAGTCATTAGATTTTGAAGATTTCAGCAAAATAAGTTTTTTTAATGTAACTTATGATAAACAAATATGTTTTGGTCACTCGTGATTTCAACAATAGCCTGCAGTGTTTTCTGATTCAGTGTGAAAGTTTTACTATGCATCGTTTTTGAAAATAAAAAGATCACATGCTATGTACAAGTTCGTTGCTGGTTAACTGGCGAGAAGACCAGCCCAGAATGTCTAAAACTCTTGGTTATATTGAAGTATTTACTACCAACCAGATATTTATTATAATACAGTGTATATGCACAACTGTCATAAAATATCTCTACAAGCAGGTATTATTATTGGTATTAAAATAAATTAAAAATTTAATCCACATGATTACCAACAACATTTTTTCCATTTACTGTACATTGTGGTATTAATATTTTATACTTGGGAACTTGGATCCCAATGTTGATGGCCAAAAGCTGAAAGCATGGATATTTTGAAGTGAAATATCATTTTAATATGCGCAGAAAATCCTGATATTTCAGTGATTTGTAAATAATACAGCCCAATGACATGCATAGCGTGTTGTGCATTTATGACAAGTGAGATATCCAGTTTAATAAAAATGTACTTTCAGAAATCATGAGAAGAATTCGTGCAACGCATTCCAGCACAGACCAGGGCATAGCAACTCACATCTGACATGTAACGTAAATCTGGTCGAAATGATAGGGCGTTAAAAGGACACTGGAGGAGTAAAATTATAGTGTTAGACTAATGCAAAATGTGTTACATAGATCATTTTGCAGCAGACTGTTGTCGAAGTACAAAATAATTAGTATTAAAACTAATCACAGTCGTTGAAAAATGTATTGTATAGATCATTCTGCTGCATGTCTATTTTTGATTGAAGTACAAGATAGTTAGTGACAGTTATTGACAATTGTATTGTTTTGATCGTTTTGTTGCAGATTTCTCATTGAAGTCGAAATTAGTGTTAAAACTAATTACAGTCATTGGTAGAAATCATTGTATACATAATTTATGCCGTAAGTATATTGTTGAAGTAAAGGATTATTGACATGTATTATTCAGTTAATTTTGTTGGGTGTCTATATAGTTTTAAGTACAGATGTCACAAAACTTATAAGTTAAAACTTGGATGTCTAAAGTTTAAGTACAGATGTCACAACACTAATTAGTTAAACTAACTAAAATTCATTGATAAATGTTTTTTGAAGATCATTTTGTTTCAAAGTCTTTTGTTGAAGACGAGTGTTAAAACTAACGACAGCCCTGCCTACCCTAGAAGATATATACATATGTATTTTCGTGCCATTTTGTGTATATATTTTGGTGTAGATCATAGCACAGAATATTAATTGCTATGGGTATTTTGATAATCTGTGTATTTAACATAAATTATGTGTACACAATACTCCAGAATACACTGGGGAAGCAGGTCTGTAATGACAGTCAATAAAAACTGTATGGTTTAATTTTCCGACAACTATTATTAAAATACAAACAGTTAGTGTTAAAACTAATAAGACAGTCATAGCGCAAAATAGTGTATATATCATTTTGCTGCAAGTTTATCATTGACAGTTAGTCTTGAAACTAACACAGTCATTAAGATCATTGTTGCATATATTTCATTTTGCTGCAAATTTATTATTGAAGAACATACAGTTATTGTTAAAACTAATGACAGTCTTAGTTTTTCTTTTCACCCAGACCCAACTTTGGAAATGACTTTACAAATAACTTGATTAACCTTGCTTACTTACTTGTGGTGATAGATAACCACCTAAAGATAATACATGTGTGACATGGGATGCTTATGTTCAATCATAAAGGCACAGGTCGACCTAAAAAAATCAACAAAAACATATGCAACTGAACAAAGTGGTTGCTTTGGGTGTAAATAACTTGAAACGGGAAGGAAGGGCAACTAATCTGTGGTAATATGTTTGCAATTAGGAAGAAGTTAAGTTAGGATACAACATTTCTGCTCTATAAATGATTCCAATCCCAAGTTATAAGCGTCTATTCGCGTATTTTCGCGATTTGCAAGAATGAAAATTGATGTTTGGAGCAAATTTCAGGAGGCTGTATCTCGGAAACAACATGCCGTATCAGGCTAGATTTTCTGGCATATCTCCACTGTCCATTGGACCGTAAAAACGTGCTATGATTTCCTAGAAATTACTGCTTTTTGCACCGTTTGCAATAGTTCACAAATTTGTATTTCTCTAATTTATTTAAAGAGGACATTTCCCAAAACTATTGTTCTCTAGCATATAAATGACATAGTTTATGTTTGTATTCTTCCTGTTTATTGCCAAAATGTTGAGCAGAAAAAAATCTTTTGGATTTGACCTGAAAATTTAGATCTTTCAAGACACTCAGTTACTTCAGCTAATGGGAAAAATCCACTTGAATAAGATCGGACAACACATAGCGGAGATATTCCTGGAAAACTTACTCGGATATGGTTCAAGAAGGGAAAGCACAGAAATGTATGTGTGATAGACCCTCCAATAAAAGTTCGGGAACGTCCATAGTAAGTCCTACCAATGTTTGGATGAACGTTTCGGATAACGTTCCCTGAACGTTGAGTGAATCGCGACCCCTGAAAGTTGTCAGAACGTTATGAAAACGTTCATCAAAACAGTCTTCCGATTTTCGTCTATGGAACGTTAAATGGGAACCTTCTAAGAACGAAAGCGTAACGTTATCAGAAGTTCAGAAGTTTCACAGAACGTCAAATTGTTAGCCGGGTAACGTTAGGTCTATCTGACTTTTCAATGGATATCAAATCCAATATCAGAGTATATAGTATTAGTAACGAGAAAATAGAGATAATCTTGAAGTCATATAACCAAAATAGTATTGTAAAAATATATTTTAAGCTATGAAGGCATTACCAGAAGACCATTATCTTAAGTAAATGGTCGTCAGAAGACCATTAACTTAAGTTAATGTAAGTTAATGGGCTTCTGGTACTACTGTATTCATTGTCGACGATGCAGGACGAATTCTTCCACAGCTATCAGAAAATTAAACATAAAACCATTTTCGCACGTTCAGAAATCCTCTACAGAGGCGTGAGCGCCTCAGTGGAAAGTGGAATCTGACGACTGGAAATAGTTCATAATACCATGTTTCGAACTGTAAACTTGCAATAGTAAAATATATCCCGGAATAAATAAATGTCGAAATGTAATAAATACACTCCATATATATTACATATTGCGTTTAAATTCCATGCGATTTCGTTTACAATCAACGCGAAATTTGAAAAAAATGTAACAGGATTGTTTAATTTGTACTGGAATATTGACACGAAATACAGACTCTGTTTGATAAAGCGATATACTTTTTAAATGTATGCTCCTATGAGATTTGATTAAAAGACCACATTTCCGGGATCCATTTCGGTGCTTGGCAACATAAATAAGGAATGGTGCTATTAAGTGTAGTGCTATAATAAGAAGCACTGCACAGTCTGCACGGGATTCCCAACGGACCAGGATTGATGTTATCGTATATGTTTTTTTTAACTGAAACGATCGTGATTTGACCTTACTAAAAGTGCAAACTTCTGTAAATTAAAAATCATATGCAATAAGCCATATATAGAATGAAACATCACTTTAATCTGTGTTTAACACGTTTTGTGTACAAGCAGCTTATCGTGACATTTGTACAGACGTTAGCATGGTATGTGTTGTGTAGATTATAACACTACTTACTTACATTTTGTATTACATAGTTGATCTGGGTATTCTTTCGTGCCATATTCGCCTAAGTTAATCGTTATTTTCATCGTCAATAAGATTAACTATAACTAAGATCGCTATAAGAAAGAATGCCCAGATCAAATTTGTTAAAGATGACGCGAATTGCAGTATAAGCCATATCTGTATTTCGATTCATATTACTATAGTAAAGACCATTTCGTTTCACGTCCACTGAAATGGTTCTGGCGTAAAACAGAAACTGACTCAGTCGCACAAAATCTTATTTTGTAGTAAAGCAGCCTTTGTTTCATAACATGACAGAATGAAAATACATCTTGCTAATGTGTACTATTTATAGAGACCCAATACTGTAAAACATTAGGTAAAATAAAGTACTGACTTAATCAGGACACTTATCATGTTAAGTGTGTATCATAAAAGTTGCTCTTTTGACTGAATCGCTAAGAAACAAACATATTTTGTCTGCAAAAGGTACTAGTTCTGTTCTAGTAGAAAGTCAATTTTTTATTTATTTCATCCAACTTTCGTATTGCATTTTTAGTTAAGATTTTCGAATTGGCATGGCACATTAAAGTCTAAGTTTATAGTCATGTTAGGTAACCTTAATGCATGATCACTGACATCTGGTATGTAAATTGGTGGTGTCTGCAGATTCTACAGTTACACCAGATGCTCATATAAATTGCGGGAATCAGTGGTTGGAAATTACCCTTGCTTAAAGCCTTCAATATTGCACTCGTGAAAAGTTGATAAGGAAAATTGTTTTGTTTTTTTCAGTTGACGAAAGTTTGGCTTAGCGCTATGAGAACAAACGTGATCATTACGGTTTAAGACCGGTTGACAGAACTAAAAGGCCAGAACATGTAATATTCGTATTCAAATCTGGTGGTTATCGTCTGTGAAGTAAAGTGTGATCTGGTATACAGCGACATAACAACAGTAACATGTTACTAGAAACAAACGCGTGTGCACCCAATGTATAATTCTAATGATATTGAGGACGAATACCATTTTATACTTATCGGTCCTGTGTATTGTAATGCAAGACGTAAGTTCATTAAGAAATACTGCTGGAGAAATCCATCAATTTACAAATTAATATTGCTTCTATCAACGAACAATGTTGCAACTCTTCTAAATCTTGGTAAATATCTAAAGATAGCACTATAGGCTTAAGGAAATAATTGTATTTTATTACCTCTCTCCGCATGTATCCTTATGTAATATGATTTCTGTACCTATGAGCACTATGCTTACGGTCTGAATACACTAAAACTAAATAACAGGGTCTCTAATTAACTTTAAGTTCGCCACATAAAAAGCTAAAACGATTACAATTTTTCACGTGCACTTCTACGAATCCACCCTAAGCAGAGTCAAATACCGCTTTGAAAGACCTGCTTTGAAAATATAGCAAGTTCAACGATGGATCTGTGTTCAAGTAGAAGTTAACTAGATTTACATGGCCTGCCTCTTACTTGTATTTTGTAAAAAGCAAAAATGTAAGGAACATCACGACTGAGTGCTGTGACCTTTTTAAGACCACTCGGAGCTTTTGGCAACATTTGTTCTGTCCCATTTTGTCCTTAAATAGACAATTCCGTATGGCATCTTGTTACCGTCATTGGTTGCGTAACTCAATACACATTTGCTAAAGGCTGCTAACAAGACAAAATCTGCACGGTTCTTTCTTAGATTCTAATGACTCTAATGATGGAGAATTGTGTATGAAAAGGGGGAGTTCATTCCATATACTAGGGCCGTGATAGGGGAAACTTCCTGAATATTTCCGTTTTGGGACGTCGTACAATAAAATCACTTCTCTTAACTGACCGGGTATTTCTGGTGTGGGGTGGACGGAGAGATATGATGGAGCTAACCATATGACAGATTTAAATGTTAAAACAGATCGATGAAATCCTATTCTTTTTTCAATCAGTAGCCAATGGAGTTTTTGTTAGCACATCGTCGGTTGGTGTGCGATAATGACATTGTAGGATTATTCTGGCGTCACGTTTTTGATTTTTTGTCCACCCTGTTTCTCTACCCCACATCACAATTTCCCCATATTACGTAACAGTAATGCAGGTGCGGTAAAACAAACCAGAGTCTGATGAATTAACTGTCAATAAATGCCTAATTCGAATTTCGTTTTGATTTTATTAATTGTAGTATATGTGACCCAACAAATGAGTCGCATGTCGCACATATTGATTTTAAGCTTCAGGTCTTCGAAGTAAAGTGGCCTGAAAATAGCGAGAAAAAATCCTTCGTTTATCACTCATCTACACAGTAATTTCCGATCAAAATCCAATTTGAGATATGAAAAAGCTAATTTCCAATATTTTGAAATTCCGCAATCTCCCACAGTTAAAATAATCTTTTTTTCATATTAAAATGGTGAGGTATCTATACATTTTGAATAGAACTTGTAGTTCTTTCATCTTGTAACCAGCAGCTACACTTGTTTATTGTTTGTATCATAATAGGACATTGGTTGCTACAACCACAACTTCTAAGCTGATTTTCTCGAAAACAAATTTATTTCCAGCATCAAAAGTATCTGTATTAAAAGTGTAATAATTCCGTGAACTTTTGAGATAATTAAACAATTTTGTTATCATTTTGAAGCTTGAGCATTCTGCTTTCTAATGGTCTATGTAACTCAATTCTTCAATCTTGCGTCATGTTACTCATTTCGTGGTGTAAGGTCGCATATGTGTTCCTGATTAATTTTCAATTTTACCGATGTGGCCAACTTGTGACCGGATTAAATGCATCTACATTCCGCTTATTTGACCTCCTTAAAGATTAGGTAAAGTTATATTTAAAACAGGGTAACAATAGCCTACTGTTTGTTTTCTGAATACTCAGACATAGAGTAAATTTTATGTTTATCTTATTGTCTTTATTATTTACCAAATACAAAGTAGCCACTTGCATTGACATCACAAATAATTTCACCAATACTGTCCAGATTGAAATCATATCTTTTAAACAAATCTGTAATGTAATATAGTTCGAATGATTTTATACACATCACATTTTTAACAAAATCATGGAATTTTGTTTTATACACCACAATTCCAAAATTCAAACGTTTGGCCGTCAATTGTTTACTACATGTCAAATATCAAATGTCAGTAATCAGGAAGAATATTTGGGTTACAAGTGATATATTATTTTTTAATTTTTTTTTTTGCAGTTTGAGCCCTATGTGTTTTTTTCTATTCTGTAGGAACAGAAAACACGTTCATCCAATTCACTGAAATAATACCTCCTTAATGTATGATCCAAGTAGTTGATAGGCTGATTAACTGACATTAAGTTATAATTGACAGAGAAAGTTAATTCGGTCATCAACATAAAACGCAATTTAGGTCAGAATGTGCGTCACAAAACAATGACTTATCGATCTTTACTTCACTACATACAGAATATTTAATAAAGTATACCAATAACAACATATCGAATAATCTACAGTTTTGTATAATTCTTGTGTCGCCTCCGGATAATCTACTGACTTTATAGAACATAAAATACAATCATGGTATTGTATAAGAGAGTAAAGCTATTAAGTGAGCTATTGATACGGCTACCGTAGTGCAAACTAAAAATTTGGACACCTCTATCCCTTGCCTCCTTTTTGCCACCCTGTTTTAAATCCGTTCTATAAGGGGTGTAAGTGAATGGTTGGTTGATTGATGGATTGGTTGATCGGAATGTTAATCGATTGACTCATTGATTGTATTGCAGTTGTTTATAAAGAAGCTATTATAAATATTATTTATGGATAATATTTAATTTCTGTATCTTCCTGATGAATTCAAACATTATTTCAAATCTTAATTGAGTTTGTTTATCTGTCTCACATAGTTTGTGATCTTGATCTCTCATCTTGCATACAGCTCAGTGGTATGGTTTTTATTATTGGACAGAGTTAATGGGAAACACGCAATCGATCCGTTTGTATTGTCTTTGCATAGCAGGATTCACTTTAGAATTGTTTGAGGCAAAAAGAGGATACCTGCGTTCGCTCTGTGAGAAGAATTCAAAGGCTCAATCATCGCATAACTGATGGTTGAATCGTTGGCATGGGGCGAGCCATATATTTTGTTTATTTATAGCGCATGCGATAAAATCATCTTTTTTCATCCTTGTGCCATCGCATTAATAATTGCGTTACGGCATGCTTCCCACAATTATAACTGTTCTGAAGCCTTATATTTATATTGATGTTTGCTTCCGTTCAGGTAATCAATGAAATGAATACAGAAAAAGATTTCCTTAAAGTTAGATATCATTGATGGTGTGATGTGTTATGACCAAACACGTGTTGTTATTAACATGTTGTTGTTATACCCTATTGATGCTATGTCACAATTTGTAGTGCCGCTGATGAAAAGGATAACCATCATTTTATAGCATGTTTATATCACAACAGTGTACTGCATACTCAAACAAGCCAGTCTGCGACAATGTGTACTGATGGAAGCTTGTTTCAAAAAGCCCTTTTCATCGTTCTTCTGTAGGCGGCCAGGATAAACAAAGCTACAATCGCTCGTTGATTAATACCATACGTAACATACATTCCTCAGATACATTGAGTCATTATTTATTCATGTGGATTTCCCCTTAAATAGACGAGATCAATCTTCCGGAACGGATTTGCTTTCAAACGAAAAGACAAAAAAAAAACACTAAAAAGACAAACAAATCAATCCATAATAAGACTCGATAAAGCAGATTCTATGCACATATTACTGGTTTAAGTTGGAGATAGTAAAATTATGCTTTATGTATCAGTGTGGAGACCACAGCATTTCTTGAAATGGCCATTATTTTCAAGTCGTAAAACAAGTAAATTCAGCAAAGAATCCAACCTTTTTAGTTTAACCTTAAAAGATAAACCAAAGTGCGGTATTTATATTGTAAAATAGTAGCCTTTATTACATTGAGCTGTCTCTATCATTATTAACCAAATATAATAATAATTGGGCCAATACAGCTCTGGCTTGTAGTAATGCTTATTTTGCTCTGCAGAAACCAGCAAGAACATTCAAGAACAGCTCTCAGAATGTGTAGAACATGTAGTACTATTTATATAGTCTTATGTTTTATTAGGGGTGTAACGATGCATCGAACTATCGATATATCGCAATAGTCCTTGATCCGATAGTAACATATAGATAGTCACACGGGATATCGATAACTATCGCCAATAGTGGATGCAAATATCGATAGTTTCAATATTTGAGTAATTTTCCTGAGGGTATGAGTTGTAGATACTGTACATGAACTGTTTTAGTAAACATAATTTCGAGACATTGTTCGGAAGATGTGCTAGTTTAGGTAGTTGGATAAGTTTCCCGAACCTATAAGTCGGTTTATTCTAAAGCCTTGATATTGTTACAACATATGTTTTTATTATGCAGAAAGAAAATGGTGCCAAACAACTTAGTATATACATGTAGTACAAGCATTTGTGATTTGTTAAATAAAGAAATCTCAGAGAAATATACACGTTATACACTAGCTTGTTTGAAATAGTTACTTTTCTTCATTTTGGCTACTTTAGATGTGTTTCAAAAATTTACAAAAATATCGCAATACTATCGCAATAGTCCCTTAATATCGCAATATTAGTTGAGACTATCACAATAGTCGTATCAGCCGCAATAGTCGCCCCTATGTTTTAGGGGTACGATATCAAATCGTATCATTATTGACTGTTCTACTAATCGTCGTGTTCTTTTCAATTTCCCAGAGTGGATCTGATTCTGGAACGATTATAAAGTAGAACACACTAAAGGTAAGCCCAGAATGCCCTCTCTTCATGTGTTAACTATGCTGATCCGATATATTCATAATCTGAACTAGGATCTGTTCTGACTATTAAATCTATTGAAATCACAAACATAGCGATAATACTGTAAATATTCACTTTCAAAACGACACCAAAAATATTATGTGAATATATCAAACAAACAAAAAATATTGTTCAAAACCAAAGAATTGGAACAATAGTGCCATTCCTGTAGCATGAGAATTCCCAAACTTAACCAATTGAGTTGGCAACACAACATTATAATTCTACTAAGACAGCATTAACTATCGTGAGTCAGATTCAGTTTATACTGATGTGATAAACTTTCCATGGCAGTAACTTTTTCCTAAATTGTTTAAATACGTCATAAAGATTTAGGCTAATCTGAAATCAATGATGTTGGCTAGAATGTGAACCTTACTATAATGCTAAACAACAGACAATACTGACCCACGCTTTGGTATTAAGTGTTTCACCAGACGCGTTCCATATTCAACAATCTCAGTCTCATAAGGGTGTCCTGCTCCTGTTCCCCATTGGAATGGTTGGAATGTGTTACTGTTAATATTTATCATCATGTACAACCGCCTGTCGGACGAGTAAATATTAAGCGCTATGATTATCTTGGCGTAGCAGAACTTGCCACCTTAACAAACAAAAAGCAAGACTATTTGTGATCGGAACCGTGTTCTCGAGTAAACGGTCTATTACTGCTAATTGCACTCTTGACTTGTTTATACCCCTCAGCCCTCCAAATTGTCCAATATTAAGCATGATGTATAAGCAGATTTGGCAAACTGTATATGATACAGCACAGCATGCTTTTGTTTATGAGCCCATCATTTTTCGCCGCCGATGTCAATGTGAATTATCTTATTTGTCTCAACATGTAGATTGTAAGTGTGTGTTGATGATGAGTGTCATATATAGCGTTCGTATTTGACCAAAGGTGGTCCCAAGTTAAATCGTGCAAGCTTTCATAGCATCCAAGTTCCATCGGAGTCACCATTTTTGACCAACACTACATGTATGCACCTCTGTCGAAGGTACTGTATATATCATTGGATACATGTAACACACAAAACGTGAAGCTAGAAATACTATAAATCCGCCGAGAAAAGACATTTCGCTTTATGTATTAACATTATTTTCTTTTCAATGAATACTATTTAGTTAACATACTTCAAATCCGATTAATTTAACTGAAATATTTTTAATGTCAAAACTTTACATAGGAGGTAATTAAGTATCTTAAGTCTCGGTGGCCATGACTTGTATGTAATTAAGCACACTGCATGAAGGTGAAATTAGTTTGGGGTGAAATTTGTGAGTTACCCTATGGCTCAGGGCAGTTTGCTTGAAGAGTAGCAATGCGGTCTTAATTTAGCACTGGAGGAAAATTAACTTTCCAACATTATGGCAACGTTTCATATATTGTTTGTGCTAATTCCAATTATTTTTGTAACACACCGCCGTCATATAAGTGAACTTCACTTAAACACGATGTGAAACACCAATCAATCAACGTAAGTTTTCTAAACATTGTGAAACTATTCCAAGTGTGATATTAATTACATCAGGGTGTTTTATTTGTCCATCTGCCAAAACAGCTGTAATCCTGTAACCATAAAAGGTAAGATTACAGGTAATTTTAATTTACCATTATCAATAAACTAACCAAGTTGTTTTCCAAAAGGGCATCAAGTATAGGTCAATTATACAAATAAATTGTATCTCTTCCGTGTCCAAGTCACTAACTAACCCCATTAAGACGAGCTGTGTTACTAATGCAGTAGAGACGACACACCGTGTGCATCGAGTGCTAGATTTGTAAATTAATGTTAAATATAATTCAGGTTCACAAAACAGGTTTGAAGATCTTATTTTGAAAATCGATTTGCGCATTGTCATCTGTGAATAGAAACGTAAAAATGCCACCTGGCTACCTCACTTTCCTAATAGAAGATAAGACAACAAAGCGAGACAGCAATTATCATCCAAACACATGGTATCTCTATGTATAGACGCCTCTAGAGAGACAATGCGACATAACAATGCTTATTGGTATTCAGACCTAGTCTCCTATGCTGGATTTTTATTGGCACATCGCCGGGATTCCAGCCTTTCAGCGACGCTCTACCTAACAAGAGTCGACCTAGATAACACGATACACGTTTCTACTGTGCCAAGCCTAATACGTTCATGTCTTAACTTTAGCTCGCGAAGATGGGCAGCAATGTTTCGAGTTCCTATGTATTCCTCTATTTTAAAGGACAAGGAAGCTTGATAGCTAAAATCGGCTTCCATACGAAAAAGAACTGACCGAATAAGGCAGATTTGAATAAAACGATTACGTTGTTTGTCTGATCATCGTCGACGAAACCCAAATTAGATTTAAAATTTCTAAAGTTTGATGGACTTATTATTTCGTTTCGATTTGTGGAGAAATTACCCTCCCTCCGCCTTATGCAGCGAGACCAATCCTCCTGTTTTAGAGCTGGGGAGTCATCTGAATTTTTGCTGTGATGCGAGTCGGGTCGTGCAATCAGATGCTACAATACACATTCAGAATGTTTGAAAATGCGAGAAAAAACACCGCGAGATTCGCCGGCTCGAGTTATTTGATGTCGACAATTGTCTTGAACTGACAAATCATATACCTTTAAAAACATTGCTGCACTTTTGTGATAACTCGTGGTAAAGTAAGATAAATGGAAAGTGGACAACCTGCAGTCATATACATGTAATCAAACGAACAAATAAAATTGATCACAAATGTGAAACTTTTGATGGTCAGCAAAATATATAGTATATCTCATGCTTTATAATAGCGAGACATATACAGATATCATGCAACGTCACATATTGTTTAATTCCCAGTGGCGTTCCTTTGATGAATCAGAACAAATCACGTTTCCTTATGGAAAGGTCTTAGATTATGTCAATCTGTGACAAATAAATGCAAATATCCTGTTTGTCTTAAATTTCTGTACTTTATAATATGCGTTTGTATCTATCGTTTCTGTTACTTGGGTATAACATCACAACAAGACAAAATTGAAACAGCTCTGATTGGGGTGTACTGCGATAAGAGTAGGTTATCGCGGTAATTAGCATTAATACAATAAATCGGTTAAGCTATGAATGTATTTATTGCATATATTGGCGTGAATATATGAAAGTGTTGGTGTGCCATAGGATTAATTTTCTGACTTATAATCGGCAAATTTTGCCTCAAAAAGGTCAATCATTCCGAACTGACTGTCAGCTCGAAAGAAATTTCCATCAGCGTCACTGGAACAACCATGGTAATCACAATACATACAACAAATATATCAAAAAAAGATTGGCTTTCTCCAATCGCCCGCTCAATTTGTGCGACAATGTATATTATACATTATGATCATCAAGTATGAATCTGTTCCGGATTTGGACATTACCACAGCTTTGTGTAGTTTAACATTTGCAGCCGAATCACACATTTTGAGAATATATGACCAGATGCAGTATTGGTAGCAGTAACAATATAGTTATCCTATTTTAATTATATCCAAGAGCATCTTATTTTGTCCAGTGCTCAATTTAAAACGGGAGAAAGATCGGAGGCTGGTTTAACAAAGCGAGCGTAGCTTACGTTGAACGTAACTGTCATGGCAACAATATATGTTCAACACTGATCATCATGGTATTTACGTTTTGCGTAAACTAAGATCTCTTTGCAAATCTAGCCCCAGTCCCTCAGACGAACAATTGTTTCCACCCAAGTAGAAAATACTTGTCATTTCGAATACTGCTTATTCCTTAAACGTCCTTTACATGTTAATCTGTAGAGTAAGTATTTTCATCCTGATGAAATGCAGTTTCCATCAAGCAAGCGAATTTATATTTTAAAGCATAACGATTTTGTTGTGTGTATTGGTGGGAATCGCGAAAATGCTAATGTACCTCGTGATTTATTTCCTGCGGCACTATTCGCCAAAAAGACGTAAATCATATGGAACTCTTTTTTTTTCAGAAGCGAACGACAAGTGAACAGGCTGTCGTGATATAAAATGTAACAACGCGTGCGTATATATGAAGAAATTT